>PVJX010016300.1:0-40622 GCA_004027295.1 Dolichotis patagonum | reverse complement strand
TAGCAGAGTAGAAGCATGGTAGGACTTCTAAGGAAGATGATATTAAATCAGCAATGGCTGCCATAATGTTTTGTTTTCTTCAAAACAACTGTTCATACCATCATGCATAATAAAGTCAAACAAAACAGAATAAAACCATTCCAACTGATGAATGAAAACATTGAAAGGCTTCAAAGCAATGAAATGGGAAATCATGATTTACCATAAAATCTTATATACTCTTACCAACTCTCGTACTAGGGAGACTATACGGTATTTACACATGTGAGTTTGGTTTATTTTGCTTATGAGTATGGTCTCAAGTTGTGTCCATTTACTTATAAATATCTCAATGTGATCATTCTTTATAGCTGAGCAGTACTCCATTGTATAAAAATGCCACAACTTTTTTATCCCTTCCTCAGTTGATGGGCACTTAGGTTGTTTCCAAGATCTGGCTATTACAAATTGTGCTGCTATAAACATGGGTGCACATATATCACTGTGGTATGATGTTTTCAGTTCTTCTGGGAATATGCCTAGAAGAGGAATAGCTGGGTCAAATGGGACTTCCAAACCCAGCTTTTAGAGGAATCTCCAGGTTGACCTCCACAGTGGCTGCACCAGTCTACACTCCCACCAACAATGCAGAAGAGTTCCTTTTTCCCCACAGCCTCTCCAGCACTTGTTGTTGGTAGTTTTTTCTATCCTGGCCATTATTTCTGGAGTGAGATGGAATCTCAGTGTACTTTTAATTTGCATTTCTCTAATGACTAATGATGACGAACATTTTTTCATGTATTTATTTGCCATTCATATTTCTTCATCTGGGAACTGTGTATTCATTTCAGATGCCCATTTTTGGATTGGGTCTTTGAATTTCGAGGGTCTGATTTTTTTAAATTCTTTATAAGTTCTAGACAGAAGTCCTTTGTCTGAGGGACAATCCATTAAGATTTTTTCCCAATTTGTGGGTTTTCTTTTCACTCTGCTGGAAATCTCTTTTGACATGCAGAAACTCTTTAATAAGATATGGTCCCAGTTATTGATTCTGGGAAGTATTTCCCATGCAGTTTGATTCTTGTTCATGAATTCTCTACCTACCTCTATATCTTTGAGGTTTTTACCTACTTTGTTTTCCAGCATATTTAGTGTTTCTGTTTTAAGATTTAGATCTTTGATCCATTTAGATTTTAGTTTAGTACATGGTGATAGGCATGAGTCTAGTTTTAGTCTTCTGCAGCCATATATCTTTCAACCTATTTACCATAATGTAACATCTCACATAATCATGGCACAACTAGCAAAACTACAAAGTTCACATGAGCACAGTTCTGTGAATTAACAGCATGCTTACTCCAGTTTTCCCAGTTTTTGAGTGCTATGCTTTTTGTTTTAGTCCCACACTTCCCTACCTGCCTTATCTCTCTAGTTTGCCCAATTTGTAATAGCCCATTGGTTTGCTTATTTTTAGCAACACTGAAACTTTTGAAGACTGAGGGTCAAGCATTTGACAGACTATTCCTCGATTTAGGTATATCTGACACCCTCCTGTGACTGTACTGAAGCTGTAGATTTTGAGGATGATATCACAGAGGTAATGTCCCCTTCTCAACACAGCATTTGGAGCTAAATGGTCTCCGGAAGTCTTATTACTCATGACAGTGCAGTGGTGCCTGCTAGGTTTCTCTGATGCTTACTGTTTTTCTCTTTGGAAATAAATATTTCAGGGAGATAATTTATTCTATGAAAATATCCTAAAGTTTAGACCACTAATTTTGGCATTTGTCCACGACTCTTGTCTGAAGCAATAAAACTGTGATGCCTTGATGGTGGCTTTCTATCTACGTCATTCCCTCATTTATAAATTGGAAATCTTCTGTAAGGAAAAGTTGTCCCTTTTCTCCCATAAAGACCTCATTTTTTTTTTATTTTTCAATAATCCTGTTCCATTTTCCTCATCGTTTATGATCCAAATGCCCTAAGGACTTTACAGGATTATCGTGGAAATTATGTGATATAAATATACACTGTAAGCACTCATTAGATGGCCCTCCCATTCCTTCTACAATTCAATACCCTGATCAACAGGATGTGTTAGTCATCCAGTTAGCACCTAACCAACCATAACCAGTGAAACTTTTTATCATTACTTAACTTTGCATGCATGCTACCATATCAAATAAATATGAACAAACATATGAGTCTGCCGCATGGCCCCAAAGATTTACAGCATGAATGTATATGATATATAGGAACAATCAGAAAATGTACTGAAGGAATGGGCAACTGAGTATTTGGTTGATGCTAAGAGGAAAAACAAACACTATAATCCCTAAATAAGGATTGATCTAACATTTTCCTTTGCTAAAGATACTGCTTTGTCCCCCTTTCTGTATCATTTGCTTCTAGACAGGCTTAAATTTCAACTTCAGAATCCCTACATTCATAGGTCAATTGATGTCCCATTTTAAAATCTGTTTTTCATATTTTTGAACATATGAGAACATAGCCTTTTCTAAGGTAGGCAAAGAATGGGAATGTACAATTTAAATGAAGAGTTAACATGAAAAATAAGTATGTAGAGGGAAAATTTATCTTAAGATGTGAGCTTTTGCAAGCTCTAGCAAAAACAATCTATCTCAGTGCTTCTCAAACGTGAACATGTGTTCCAGTTATGGAAGGACCTTGTTAAACGTTTTATCCTGACTCAGTGAGAGAAAGGACCAGAGCGCCTGCGTTTCTCACAATCTATGTGATGAGAATCCTACTCCACCTGGCCACACTCAGAACCTCCAGACCATCCGTTGCACGGAAGTGAGTGCTAATGAAAATAGGTGAGTGTGTTACACGTCACGAATTCTGCTAGGGATCAGCACGATTTTCTGGGAAGAAGTTTGGGTGTGGAGCTTATTCAGTGCTTCTTAGCCCTTCCTGTATTTGCCAAACTTTATAAAGATCTATGCCCTGCTCCTATTCCGGGTTAACTAATCATGATCTCCAGGGCTGGGCCCTAGTAATGAGCATTTTCTTTCTTTTTTCTTAATTTTAAAGAGGCTAAAATAGAACAAAACGAAGCAAAACAAACCAGTGTAAAAGATACAGGATTTCAAACATTATGAAATCAACAATAGTTACCATAATGTCTTTTGATGTCTTTAAAATAGCTGCAGATAACTTCAAACATAGTAAAAATCAAACAGAACAGAATAGCATAGAAACAATAAAAACAAGACAATGAATGTAATAAAGGATTTCAAAACAAGCCTATAGTAAATCCTAAATTGCTACCATAATGTCTTGCTATCTTTGAAATAGCTGCTCCTGCCATCAGATTTGACATAATCAAACAAAACAAAAGAGAATAAAACTCCACCCAACAAAATAATGGAAATGACATAGGACTTCCAAAACAAGACCACAGGGAATCAACAATGGCTCCTCAGAAGGAGATTCCCCCTAGATACCGCACTGCATACCACTATCCTCTGAACCTGTGATCAGACCACTGGCCCTAGACCTGTAATGTCAGTGAAACACCAAAGCACCACAGGCATCCAATTGCATTTCACCTCCACAGCTGTCATGACAGCTTGTGCTTCTCCAGATGAACAGGTCACTTATGGGGCGGGGGGTACTTCTTGTTTGCCAGCCCACATGCCAGGAGGGGCTGGGGTCTGTCTGTTTCAGTCTGCCAGTGGCCAGCGCATGGCACTCGTTCCCAGATTGCGCTTGCTTGCTGGTGTGGCTTTGTTCTCTCTACCCCCATCTGCAAATGGCACTGACTCAGTGGGGAGAGGCTGGGGTCTGTTTCAGTCCAGCGGTGGCCTGCGCATGGAGTTGGTTCCCAGGCTGGGTTTGCTTGCTGGTGTGGCTTTCATAATAAGCATTTTCAATCAAAAGATGTAGTGAACACTCTATTGACTAGGTAAAGTTGGTTATTTGGATAACAAATATGCAGACACTAAAAATATAACAGAGATATACTTATGATACTATGCTAACTTTACTCACAAACCTGTATAATTGCAATTATTGGTTTATTCAATAGTTTATTTGATGCTAACATTCTAGGCACTATTCTAAGAGGTGGCTGGAATAACTCAGTAAATCACATAAAAATCCCATTCCTTCAGGAGTTTATATTCTATATATTATATATCTAAAAAGAAAAGTAAATAAAGCCAAATGTGAGCCAAAGTTAGCTCTAGATAATCTGTATCCTTCCCTTCACATTTTTGATAGTTCCATATTTCAGAAAAAAACAAAAGTAGATCTTTTCCTCTAACATATTATTTACATTGTGTCAAGATTAAATTAGTGCTGGCTACGGCCATGGTGGAACCCAGGAGCCTGCACAAAGAAGCAATTCACCCGTCCTCTTGGTAAGCACCTTCCTCTGGGGTGAGCCAGGAAGAGACCCAGTAGTGTCTCTTGAGCCTACCGGTGCGCGAGTTTGGAATCAAACATCCCAAACCTCCCCCTACCCCATTAGCAACTGGGGCTAGAGGTCTGAGCATCTCTTGGCAGGATGAGTGTATGCAACATAGCAAATATGGGGGGGGGGGTTCCTCTATCTTCTCTTTGAAAGGAAGTGTTGTTTTCGGTTTTGTTTCATTATGATTATTTGCTTTACTCTATTCAATATTCTCTTTTGATTGATTTTATAATGTTCTGTCTTTGGTTTGATTTTGCTATACTTAATTGACTAGACAACTATTGTGAAGATAATAAGATATACGAAGGTATCTATTACTGTTATCCCGGTAACCTGCTGTGAAGTTCTGTACCAATTTCACTGCACTGTCTCAATTGGCTTTGTTCTGGCTTGTTCTGTTGTATTTCTACTACCTTCAAAAAAAAACAATTAGTACTGGCTAGGCATGATGGCACATGCCTGTAATCCCAGCACTCAGGAGGCTAGGGAAGGAGAGTTTCCATGAATTCAAGGACAACCTGGGTTACATAGTATGTTCAAGGCCAGCCTGAACTACACAATGAGACCTTGTCTAAAACAACAACAAAAAAAAATTTAGTTAGCACTACCAAAGTTATCATTTATTGAAAGATAAATTAAGCCCTCTTTGCAATTCCAAACGCCTCTGTTCCCTTTTTTAATAATTTTGTATTATTAGTGTATGTTACTCGCACTGTGTGGAATTGGTACATGTACAAAGCACATCTTAATTGTCTTTACTGTTTCCCTTTTAGATGCTTTCTATAGCCTCCATCCTGTCCTCTGATCCTAAAATGAATCTGCTGCACCCTCTGCTGGTCAAAAGTATCAGCAAGCAACCGGCCAGGAAAGCCAGGAAATGGTCAAGGACAGCCAACATTCTCATCTATTCATCTGTCCCTCTTTTATTCCATCAAAAGACTTTTCATAAGTATCTATTACGTGCTAGACACAATGATAGGTTTGTAAAACACAAAAAGAAAACACAGTTCCTGTCCTTGAAATCACCTTATGTAGTTTTTTTTTTTTTTCCCCAAGAAAGTATCAAGTCCCAGATTTCTGGAGCTTGGAACTCAAGAAAAAAACACTTCTGGCCAAGAAAGGGTGATTAATGAATGTGTCTTTATAATGACCTGTAGGAGTAAGTCAGAAAAACACTTATGCAACACTCTGAAACAGTTAAACTATTTTCTATCCTATGACTATTAACCTCTATAAACTATTAACCTCTGCAATGGTAAGAGATTCGACACCGAGAAAGATAGGAGCACAGCACGTGCATGTAACCCCAGTGATTGGGAGGAGTCGAATTCCCACCCGGGCAGTTTAGTGAGGCCCAGCCTGTCTCAAGATGAAAAGTAAAGAGGAAGCCGGGGTAGTGGTGTTCGCCTGTTAACCCAGTAATCTGGGGGGCTGGGGCAGGAGACTTGTAAGTCCAAGCCTAGCCAGGGCAACCTAGTGATTTGGTAAGACCTGTCTCAAAATAAAACAGGGGCTCAGAGCAGAGCTGAGTAGTGGAGTGCTTCGGAGCTGGATCCTTCCATAAAGGAGGAGAAGCAATCCAAACCTAGAGAAATTGTAGGTTAAAATGTGGTCTCGGGAATGCTGTCTCGGGAAAAGTCAGGCACGTTCTTGAGTCTTATAATTTAGACATGGTTTAAGGATTTGCATTTTGGGAAGATTACAGAATTTCACAAAACCAAAATTCTGGCGGATGCTCCATTCTCACCCCCTTCATTACCTGAGCCGTAGTTACCTGTTCACAGGGCAGCAGACACTCCATTTCGGGAACGTCATCCAGCAGATGAAACCCTGCAAGTGACGCTGTAACTGCAGCTCAGTGGCACAGTGTTTGCCAAGCACATGCAAAGCCCAGGGTTCAACCCTCATACCATATTTTTTAAGAAATAAACAGGCTGCATATAATTTAACAGTAGTGAGTGAACTCTACCTAACCTAGTCTTAAAATCATTTTTTAAATTTACAGTTCCAAGATCTACCACACAATTTCTCTATCATCCCCTGTACTACTTGTCCCACAGATCTCCAATTCCCTACTGACTGTCAAAATATACAGCCTTTGACAGAACGTGTATTCAAGACAGAATGTACACCTCAGTGTGACTTCAAGAAAGAATCTGTGTCCTAGCGGAGTCTCTCTCAACACCATCCCATGCAAAACAGGGACTTGCCACTCACCTGCATGAGGTCCAGTTCTTCTGCAAGAACGTCCTACTTCCTTATTTTCTTACTTCCACAATCTGTAGTTTGTCTTGACATGTTATCTCTCCTGCTACTAAGGGTCCTTCCCACTTTCTCTTACACGGAGGCTGGCCCAGCCTGACATTGCTTACTCCAGCAGAAGCGTTTACTGTGCTCTTGCCTCTGCTCTCTCATTTTCCTCTACTTGCTCAGTGGCACTTGTAATTTTGCTCCTTTGGTTTCATCGTAGCCATTACAGGTAGATGCGAATACCTGATTCCTTCACGGGCGCTACTTGTGCAGTGGTGCGCAAGCATTCTGTATTGACATATGCTCTCTTTATTGCACTTTCCTTTCTCCTTCAAATTATTACCAAAAACACTGTATATCCATGTAATGTACTTCAGCTTTTAAACTGTGTGTGCTTGAAGGTTATACCACGAATTTAATTTCAGAAAAGGAAATAGTTGTCATAAAAAGAGGATTTCAGTTCTGAAAAAAATAAAAATGTACTCTGTATTCCCCTTCCACCTTCAAACACTTCTTTCTTCCTCTGATGTGAACTCCAGTCCACCCCTCAGTCTTATTTAAGATACTCTGCAACTCAGCTTTGTATCTGCTCCTGTATGAAGCTGTGTTCTCTGGCAGGTTTTGAAAATGTCTCCATGAAATATGGCTTTATTTGCTACAAGTAATTAACTGCCAGTTCATCTCATACTGTCTTGAATTACCATGGCTAATTTGGGTGTGTATATGTGTGTGTGTCTCACCATCAGCTGTGAGCTTCTAGAAGGCAAGATTATTTCCATAATTTTATATCCTTACCACTATACTGTGTGCAAACTCAAACTCAATAAATTCTGGTTTAGTTCATAAACCAGCTTCTAAAATACGTACTGTAGTACAGCTTTAAGCCATGCCTCTACTACACCACACTTTCGTTCTTTGCATGTGTGACTCTCGCTGACTGAGCTCCTGACGACTGAGACCTTTGTCATCACAGCTTCCAAGCAGACTGAGCAGCTGACAGGAAGCATTCAGCAAGTGCTAAGGACTCATTAGATGAGTGCATTAAACTCATGAAGGAGATTCTGATGGAAATATAGATTGCAAAGAAGCAACTTTACAGAAACAAATCCAATTAAATTCACTACAATATAGGAAATCTCAGAATAGAGGCTCCCAGAATTTTCACTTTAGATTCACGTTATCATTTTGTTCAGATGGGATGTCTAAGTTTCTATCCTCTTCTCTGTAGAAATTTTCTCTACATGGGGATTCTTTTAACATTAACTGTTTTTCAAATAGCAACAATAAACCAATTATATCATAATATAAATATTTACATAAAAAATAACTATCTCCCAAAATGAAAACCTAGTAATAGTGACATCGATGTTATGTATTTGTAAATCTCCTTGATTTCTGGCTAAATAGAAGCTATCAAACATCTCACATCTTTTTCTACATGTACCCTATTTGTATAGTGCATATCGTGAAGCCTTTGCAAAGCGCCCCCATGCAATGAGGTGAGAAGGAAAATGAAAAAGGACAATAGCATCTTAGACTCTCTATAAAAGTAATTTTGACCTCAGGACTCCCAAAACAGTCTCAAGGACCCCCATGCACTCTCACAGTGCTAGATGGTAGAGACAATGTGGATGGGCCTCTACTTCAAGGGCAGGTCCTATTCCACACACTCTACGAGCTCTACATTTCTTTTGTCACTCCAAGTTGATGCCAGGTTGCTGGTCTTGGCCTTGGCCACATCACCTTCCTGGGAAGCAATAATCCACATGTGGACTGCTCTGCTCTGGGCTCCACAATCACAGTGACATAGCAAACAATCACAGACTTGCTCTGCTGAGCCAAGTGTACAACACCAAAGTAAGATACTCATTTTTCTTTTGAAAATAAATTAATTCTTTGGCTAAACATTAAAATTAAATACCATCCACAATGGTTAATTTTGCGCATCGTCTTGACTCGGTTGATCAGGTAGCTGATCAGATAGTACTGTGGGTATGTCTGCGGGGATGAAACTGATGTCTGAACCAGTAGACCAAGTGAAGCAGACTGCCTGTGAGTGAGCCTCATCCAACAGCTGCAGGGCCGGCTCAAACTAAAAGGTTGCCATCTGAGAGCGAAAAACCCACATCCTTCCCAGCTTCCTGCAGTTGTGACGTCAGGCCCTTCCTGCCTTCGGACTCCACCTGAAGCACCAGTGCTCCTGGACCTTGGGCTGGTTGACTCCGGGCTGGGGATACACTGCAGGTTCTCCCGGACTTTTGGCCAGCTGCAGATCTTGAGATGGCACGTGAGCCACTTCCTTAAAATAAATCTCTTTCAGGTAGGCATCGGAAAGAGTACACACCTGGAATCCCAACAGTCTGGAAGGCTGAGGCAAGAAGATAGCAAATTTGAGGCCAACCTGGGTGATTTAGCGACTGAGCAAGACCTTGTCACAAAATAAAAACTAAAACTTCAGGCTGGCCTTGAACTTATTATGTAAACCAGGCAAAGCTACAGCAATTCTCCTGCCTCAGACTCCAGAGTTCTAGGATTAAACACATGCCTGGGCTCCTGGGTTCAACTCCTAGTATCACAAAGAGACACATAAAAAAAATTAAAGATCTCTTTCTATGTACACACATTGTACGTTCTGTGTACCTACATCTGATCAGTTCTGTTTCTCTGAAAACCCTGGATTAATGCATCATCCTTAGAAAAAGGCAAGTCCCAGAGGCCAAAAATTGGTAGTGACTCGGGGAGTCTCAGACAGCATTGTCTTCATGGCCCCGAAAGAGATTTTTCCCAGTGAGCGAACCATGTGCCAGGCCATCTCTGGCATGCAATAGATGCAGTCTGAAGCTAAGGAAGCCATGTGTTCCGGGCCTAGAGGCAGCTCATCCCTGGCGTGTGCTGTGCATACCTCTAAACATGAGCTGCATGTTCATCTCATGCCCCCTAACATCGGTATTCATCTAGCACTACGTGATTGTGACTTCACTTTTGATGTGGGTCTTTCCAAGGGATGATACTAGAGTGGCTGCAAGTCATCCGACTAGAGATAGAAGTCTACCGCTCATCGTAAATAAAAATCATTTTTAAACATTTTTGGCACAACAGTCGTGTCAAGAAACTGATTTTGGATAGACCAACAAAGGTGTCTAACAGTTGTAACCCTTTTCTAGAAGCACATCAGTCCCCATGGCCTTGTGGATTTTCCAACCCTGCCTTATGCCACTCTGCCTCCCTGACCACAGCCCAGCAGACTAGGATGGGTGCTTTTCCCAGCCAACACTCGAGAGACCCCCAGCCCAGCACTGGCCTCCTCACAGGATACTGACTAGCTGAAGCAGTCATATTCTTCCTCTCATGAAATTCAAATTGGGGTTTGGAGGAAGTAGTTGGCAACAGCTGTATAATATAAAGCAGGCACAGAGTGTGTCTGTGTCTCCATAAAGGTGTGGCCACCAAAGAGCGAAGTCATGAAGCTGCTGGTGGACCCCAAAGCAGTTACAAGGTCCTGGCTGGCATGCTGTCTCCATGAGATCTGAAAACGTATCTGCTCTAACTCTGCTTTCATTAAAACACACTTTGTTCTCATGGTCTGTAATGGTGTAGAACATACTGCTTTGTGATTAGGAGGACAACTGAACCACAGGTGTTCTGTTCTCTGCAACAGGACCACCACTTCAGACAGGGCAAGTGTGAAAGCCCGAGACATCTGCCCACACAAGGACAGTGACAGGCACAAGGAAACCAGCAGGCACAAGGTGAAGAAAGAGGACATCTGGGCTGCTCTAGGAAGAGACCATATCCCAGCTCTCCTCACAGTCACCATTCAGAAGAGGCACTGCTCGCCACAACTCCCAACTTCTAAATGAGATAAAGCATGGCATGTGATTAATATATGCTCAGCACATTGTAAGTGTTCATTAATAGTAGTTATTAGTGGTTTTTATGCCATTTATGATCATCATTGCCTGTCAAATAGCTTTTGGGGCCTTTAAAAGAATGACACTACTTGGAAAATTTGTTTTCTAATTTCTTAGCACATTTTTATTTCACAGATATTAAAACACCTATAATAATTCATCTCTTGGCTGATTCACAAACACCCTAAAATTTAAAGTATGCTGACTCTTTTGGTTTACTTTCTGTCAATGACTCATATCTTGGTTTTTCTGACCTATATTTTCCCTGGATAATTACCCTCATACACACCTTCAGACACTGTATATCATAGACAAAATACGATTTCCTCCAAGTTGGTTCAGGCCTTTAATCAAAGACTGCCAGTTCTGCCCAACTCTTGTAAAGCAAGTCAGTAAGTTTTCCTGTCTTTTAAGGTTTGACACAGTGAAGTCAACCAAGAAATGAGCAAAGAGACTCTCTCTCCAGACACAGCAGAGTAATGCAGCTTTCACACAGGCAGAGCACCTTCACACTGTTTACAACTCCAGGTTTTGGAATGGTCAGAAATTATTTTTTAATGAAAAAGAGCCATTAGCCAGAGGAAAGTAGTTAAATCTGTGGACTTAATAAGTGCAATACTATGAATTAGCATCTACAACATATATAAAGAACACTGAAGACTCCACACTGTACAACCATATTGCCTCAAATATAAGACAGGATCTTCTATTAATTTTTACTCCAAAAGACACAGTAGGACTTATTTTCAGGGAATGTCTTATTTTTTCATGTTCAATAGTCTACATTTATTCATGTATGTATGACAATCTATGCTTACTCATTTATTCATGTACACTAATCCTACTTGTATTCATGTACAGTCACATCATCTTCTGGAGTATCATCTTAACTCTCCAAACCTCAAATTCTGGCCTGAATGTCTTGCAACTCCATCTCCTATAGAAGTGTTGGCCCAGATCACTCATGTCCAGCAGCAGAGATCTCCTTAATGAGCACTTCCTGCTCCTGTAGCCAGCTCATGGTGCATCGCGACAACACAAGACACACCAAATTACATTAGACCCGGCCGAGTCCGTGTGTTATTAAGTGTGTATCTCATACGCATGTGGTGTCTGTACTTGGTTGGTCATTTGGCATGAAGTCTGGAGTTCATCTATTGACATAGGTGTTTACCTCTCACCCAAAGGTATTTACAAACACTAAATTATAATTTATACTATCATTCATTTTAAGAAATGTCAGTGACATTATTCATATTTACTTATATACTGATACTATTTTATAATTCAATACATCCATTATGTGTAACAACAAATGTTCCAAATGCATCTGTCTGACTGACTACCTTAACTAGGGCTTATTTTGGGGGTGGAGCTTATCATAAGCACCCTGAGAAATCATGCTAAGGCCTATTTTCTGGTTAGTTCTTATTTGGGGAAAATACAGTGATACAATCCACTTAAATCCTATTTCCTGCTTAGGGAAAATATGGTAATGTGTATTTGGATTTTAGGGTCAATAGCCTGGATTCAGATTTTGACGGGCTTATTAGATTTGCATCTTTGACAAGTTCCTTAACCTCTTTGTGTTACCATTTCTAAAGGTCAAGACAGTAAGACTTACTTTATAAGGCTGAAATGAAAACTAAATGAAACAGCATAGAAAAAGCGCCTTTCCATTGTGTCATGTAACAGACTTTTAGTAACTGGTCCCTTTCTCCCAGCAGTCCATCTTCCTCCAGCTCCAAGTCAAGATCAGTAAGGTAGCATAATCGTTCAGGAGAGAAGGTACAAAAAGATCAGGTTGTTCCCCTCCTGCCTTGAGCGAGCACAGGTCTGTGCTGTTCTTTCCTCCCAGAAATTCACTCCAGGGTAGCTGGACTGGAGACTGTTTGCTTACGTGTCCTGTATTCATCCCTCTTGTATAAGAGGCACTAAGGAGACTGTCAATCACAACCCCGCTTTGGGGTGCTCCCACCTCACAGTGTGAGGGTTCCCTGATGTAGCATTTCCTAAGGATGCTCCATCCTACAGTCTAGTAAACATTGGAATGAAGACAGGCTTGGGAGAAAGTTCTTAAAAGTCCCTTCACCATGAGAGAGAGACCCTGGCACATCGGGACCTGCACCATGCAGTTGACTCGGGGAGTCAGGAGAACAAGGAACCCCCCCCTCTGGGGGCAACTGAAAGTGTGGCAGACTTTTGGCAGCCTGAAGGAGAGAGACCCTGGCGCATCAGGACCTGCACCGTGCAGTTGACTCGGGGTGCTGGGAGTACAACGAACTCCTCCTCTCTCTGGGGGGCGGCTGAGAGTGTGGCAGACTTTCGGCAGCCCGAAGGAAAGAGACCCTGGCGCATCAGGACCTGCACCGTGTGGTTCGCTTGGGGTGTCGGGAGAACAAGGAACTCTTCCCATCTCTGGGGGGGGTGACTGTGATCCTGCCTGCGTGTGGGCTGAGAATCAGACATCTCATGTCGTTGTCCCCCATCCTGTGTCCCCCCTCCCCCTCCCCCCTACCTAGCAAGTGGGAGCCAGTGAACTACACATCTTGTAAAAAGATTGGCTATGTTATTTAGTATGAGCTCTCCATATGCAAAGATAAGGACAACCATTTGGAAGAAAACAAGAGACAATATGACAGATAGTGAAGATCTCTGGTTGTCTTGCTTTGAAATTTATGCTTTCTCATGTCCCATTCTGTTCTGCTTTGTTGTGTTTAATTTTACTGCCTTTTAAAATAAAATTTTAAAAATTTTTTTAAAAAAAGTTCCTTCACCATGAGATTGGGGATGTAAAGCAATGCTGTGCTTGATCCCAGGACTGCTTCTTGCAAGGAATGCCTGGAAAGAGGGGTAGTGTTTGCCAGGCCCTGTTGTGCTAACTGTGGAAATGTCCTCTTCAGCATCCCAGCCCCATGTGCTACTGCAGTGTGACAGCTGCAGGCTCTGGACCCAGACTGCACTGCAGATGCCTGCCTGGCTGTGAGCAGGCAGTGAGCACTCTGAGCTTCAGTTTCCTGTCTGAAATGCTCTGATCCTGGTTTCCCAGTCAGGATTGTACGATATGCACTAGGTATGGAGTGAAAGCAGACCCTGACAGTCTCTCCCTACCCATTGTTCCCAGAAGGCTAGGATTTATTATATCCTGGGAAGCACAGCGCAGCCAGTCAGAGATAAATACATCCTGCTGGTTTAAAGAGCAAATGCATGGGCCTCATCGTCTGCCCAGCCTCTGTTATTTTGCAGGCAGTTCGTACCTCTCGGCACTTTTGTGTTTCAGACAGAAATGCTGAGACAACAGAAGGGGAGCAGAGGGTCTTCATCTCACCTGAATCTGAAATACCACCTTCTGGACAAAGCAGTCCTCACCCCAGAACACCAGACAGTCCAGAGTCTGTGCTTGGGACGCCACTGGCAAGCTCATGCTCAAAAAACTTCAAACGGACTTGTACTATTAAACCAACATTTCCCTTACCCCAGGAATGAACGGCAGTGTGTGAGATTCGCAGTGCAGATTCCTCCATCATCACTCTCCTTCCTGAACGATTATGCGACCTTTCTGATCTTCACTTGGAGCTGGAGGAAGATGGACTGCTGGGAGAAAGGGACCAGTTACTAAAAGTCTGCTATATGACACAATGGAAAGGCGCTTTTTCTATGCTGTTTCATTTAGTTTTCATTTCAGCCTTATAAAGTAAGTCTTACTGTCTTGACCTTTAGAAATGGTAACACAAAGAGGTTAAGGAACTTGTCAAAGATGCAAATCTAATAAGCCCGTCAAAATCTGAATCCAGGCTATTGACCCTAAAATCCAAATACATATTACTATATTTTCCCTAAGCAGGAAATAGGATTTAAGTGGATTGTATCAATGTATTTTCCCCAAATAAGAACTAACCAGAAAATAACACTGGTTTAACACTGAGAGATTCAAAGAAATTTGGTTCTTAGGAGTCTTTGGAGTTTAGTAAGAGCATCTGAGTTCTCTCTAGGTGTCTTAATTACTTTTCTTGTTGCTGAGACAAAATAACTAACACCTAAGTAAAAAGAGAAAAGGTTTATTTAGCTCACAGTTTGGAGAGGTTTTAGTCCATAATCAGCTGGCTCCAAGGAAGGATGATAAAGGTAGATAGGCACTGAAGAGAAGAAATAGTTCATGGTGGGCAGAAGGCACAAAAGCGGTAAGGAACAACCCTTATATCTTATCCAGGCTATTAGTAGCACTCACACCCTTAATCCTAGGGCCCTTGAGCCTAGCTATCATTGCACCATGAATCAGTTCTAGCACCACACACCCTAGATCCAGCCACCTCTAAAAAAGTCCCCACATGAGGCTTTGGGGGGACATGTAGACATAAGCCAGAACACTGGGATTTTGGAATATGTCAAGAAGGACCCCAGGAACAGGGAGTTCACTGAAAGGGACTGAGGTAGCTTCTAATTTTAAAAGAAAGGATAGTAAAACAACCCTCTATACTTTCTTCTGGTTTGTTAAGCCAGTTGCCTAAGGTAGAAAACTAGAGCATAAAACCACAGCTCTGTGACCTTCCAGAATATCATTTGTGCTCCCCTAGAAACTGACACAGCTAAGCAATCACAATGCTTTTCTTCCTTCGAGAGGCAAAACATCTATTACTTTACCTCTCTGCTTCCCTCAACCAAAAAACTCAAAATGGTCTAACTTGGTTTTAATGGCATGAAGCTATTACACTCATTCCTATTTTAACAGGGTCTTCTGGGGCCCTGAGAAGCATGAGACCCGGTACCAAGTATCCTCACTTCTCTATTTTTTACATTTTTGTCATGGTTTAGTTGTTTTTATCTTTATCTTCTGGTTGTCAATTACTATTTCTGGTGAACATGATTTTTTTCTAAATCTGGAAATAATCCTCTTTCTCATCTGATTTGCCATTTCTAATATCTTATGATCTGAAAATGATCACTTTTGGAAATGTAACTCAAATAAGAATAAGCAAAAACTTTAAAACTCGCTTATGAGTACATGAGCCTTAGTGCCCTCCCTTTTGCTGGCTTTGAAGAGACTGGTTTTTCTTGTTTCTGAGTTGTGTGTCCCAGATGGCTGCATTAGAAGAGAAAGGGGATAGATATTCGCAAGAAGTAAACCCGCTCCATACATGACGCCAGCGTTGCCCGCCACCTCTCAAAGCCTGCCCTTCCTGCATCTGTAAAGCCCATCAGATTTACCATGGAAAATGGTCAGCCCCAACCCTGTTCCTCTGCCCCGCAGTGGCCACGCCAGCCCACGTCGTCTCACCTCCCAGCTAAACGGGGCAAGACTCTCCAGACCGTCTTTGTCTACCATACAGTCAGAGGATGCATGGTGTACCTCTTCTGCCCCAAATCACCCAGTGGCTTCTTTACTCAGAGGGAAATTCGAAGCCACCACCACGAGCTCTAGACCTACACGATCTCATCTCCAGCGTGTCCTCCTCACTCAGTCCCCCACGCCCACACTGGCCTTGACCTCTGTTCTGCACATGCACCAGTGCACATGCTTATAATCCCAGCACTCGGGAGGCTGAGGCAGGAAGATCATTGCAGTTCAAGATCAGCCGGGGCTACAAAGGGAGTTCAAGGCCAGCCTGTCTCAAAAAGACCGAAAAACAAAAATGACCTCCCCATGCCGGGCACTTTGTTTTGCTTTCTGCAGATGTGCAGGCACCCTCCTCGTCATGTCCCACAAGCCCGTCCAGTCATGCCATCCATGTTGAGACTTTCTGTGGCCACTAGACCTAATATTTCAGCCACCATCTCAGTGTTTTTTTGGGTCAGTTTTTCTCCGTGCCACTTATGTATTTTACCTACTTATCCTGCTTATTGATTATTCCCAGCATAAAGCTGTCCTCTACAAGGACCTTTTTCTAATCTGTTTTGCTCTATTTCATCTCTCCAGAGCCTAAAACTGTATCTACATATGTTAGATGCTCTGTTGTTCTATGAATATTTCCATCTCTTCTTTTAGTTGCAATGAAATTCAAACATCCAATTAATTGCTTTGTACATTTTGCTCCATTTAGCATTTTTAAAACTCTTGGTACAATTTGGCTCTTTCAGCAGTCAGTCTAGGTTGAATCTAGACAGCCTCTCACTAACTGTGTGACTTTGGTCAAACTGTTTATTCTCATTCAGCCCACTTTCTTCATCTATAAAACATGGACAGTAACATTGCTTGCCCTATGAGACTGTCGTAAGGATTAAAGGAATTTAATTTCAAGGGTATAGAACACAGAAAGAGCTTGAAAATATGATTTATTACTTTTCACACAATTTTTAAATATATATATATCAAAATATAATATTTTTATATTATGACAAACAAACATATCCAAAAGCTAGAATAAAAGTTGTGTTCATGGCACCATCCTTTGGTGACAAGTAGTTTAAATGGAGAGAGACAAGGAGGCAGGGAAGGAGGGAGAGAGGCGAGAAAGAAAGAAGGGAAAAGAAAGGGAGGGCAGGACGGAGGGAAAGAAAGAAAAGCGAAAAAAGGACAGAGAATAAATGAACAAGTTCTGGCAAAGTTGTGATAAAACTGGTGCAAGTGTTGGCTGTGTCTTAACTTGGACAATTCAACAATATTATCAATCGTCATAAAGATATACATCTTTTTAAAAAAAAATCATATTCATGGTAGATTATACTAAAAAATTCAAGATATAAACATATTTTCAAGTCATTACTAATCTAAATATTATTAAAAAATTAGAAATAATCAGAGTTCAAAAAAGAGGATATATTACCCAGGCAATTAAAAATATATTTATTGCTGTATTAATATTTATGATATAACAGTAAGTACATTATATTTATGTTATAATGTTAAGTACATAAGAAGTATAAAAGAGAAATTTTAAAGAGGTAAACACTTTCATCAACTTGATATTTTTGTATTATGTTTTCTTATTTCTTATTCAATATGAAATAAATGGAAACCAGTGAAAATTAATATCATCTAATATTTTCTGCAGTTTTCAAAGTAACTTTGACCATCCCTATTAGCCAGTAAAAATAATTCAAATTTGACTCCTACACTACAAAACTCTATGGTAACACTGTATCAGTAGATTTCACAGATATTCTTCATTTTTTTGTAAGAATTAACAATCAAATACAAACTTTAGCCCAAACCAAAGGCCCCTGAAAACATGCTAATGAGAACAGCGCAGTAACTGGCAGTCCAGACCAAGGCCTACGTGCCCCAACTCTGCAGCCCGCGAGCACGCTTTCTAAAGCCCACGCCACCTGCCGTGCCAACCGGCGGCTTATGAAGACAGAGTAAGCCAGCAAATGTGAAGCGTGGCACCTGACACGTGGAGAGTGGTCATAAAAATGAGCTGCCAATATTATACACAATCGATTTCACTGTTAAGAGTCATGAAGTCTTTGTTATTTATTTTATTAACATACAAAGGAAGTTTTTTACATTGTGCTAATCTGTAATCCCAACACTTTAAAAGAGGCTGAGGCAGGAGGATTGAAAGTTTGAGCCCACCCTGGACAATAGTGACTTAGACCCTGTGTCAAAATAAAAAATAAAAATAAAACGTTAAAGGACTGGGGATATAGCTTCCCAGTGTGAAGGCTCTGGGTTCAAGTCTAGCAACACAAGTAACTAAACATCAAACTGGCTTTCCCCAGTATGACCGTGCTTTCTCTCCATCTCTGCTGCCGTCTGTGGGAATGTGATGCATGATGCTCAATCAGGTTCTTTCCCTGAGACACTTGGAAGTTAACCATTCACTCAGCCACCAGCCATTGACTGAACCTCTTGGCAAACTCATCATTCCTCCACAGCCAGCTTATATATATAGTGTCCTAAACGTGGCCCCCAAACCCCAAAGGATTTCTCCTGCTTCAAAAATTATAAAGCATTCTTCTCCAGGAGCTTCCAAATCTAGGCAGTACTGACACTTGGGATTTTGGGAGGAGGTGTGCAAAGCTGATGTCTAGTAGATGACAGCAGCAAATCTCCTTCACCCAATCCCGGGCAAATTGTGACACCAAACTACCTCCCAACACTTCCTCAGCAGCAAGCCTCCCCAAGGGCAGACACCTTCTCTAACTGAGAATCACTATTCTCTAGCATCCCTCGCCATAATGTGTATGCTTCTCAATTAGGTTATTATTTAACAGATGTTTCACTAGCAATTTTTGTATATCTCTTTTCTGTTAGTAAATTTCTGATAAATTCCCCACAGACAAGGCATGTGCTGTGCTTCTTCGCACCCAGGGATGGGTGACCAACCCATCTTCTGCTACTTGGGAACTCATTTGTTTTGACATAGTAAAGAAAGCCAGGGCTCTGCACCTGGATAGTTGGCCTTTATTGTGTATTAAAAAGCAGAAGGATAGCATCTTTTTTGGAAAGTTTTTCTGAGGATTGAATAAACTGATATATTTTAAACAGTCCAATTAATGCCTACTCACAGTAAATGCTATCCAAATACTGTGTGTTTATGATATGTACAGAATGCAAAAGGATACAAGTTAGCAGGGTAACTTCAACCCATAGGATTGCTTCATATTGCTGAAAAGAATGAAAACCATACCACAATTAAATTAAAAGGCCACATACAAAGCAAAATAGGAAAGATTTATAATGAGCAAGTTGTCACAAGGAAGTATGTGAATGATAAATACAAATATTTACAATTCAGAGAAGACAAAAATAATATCGGGATGGAATGATGGTGAAGGAGTCGTGCAAGAGATAAAATGTGAGTAGGGCTTTAAGAAACAAGTGGCAAAGAGGAAAGAAAGCAGTCTGGGAAGAACCACTAGGCTCACAGCAGCATTACACACCACAGCCAAACTAGGGAAACAACCCAAATGGTCACCCACAGATGATGGGACAGACAGTGGGGAAGGCACACACCACGGGACATCACTGACCTCAGGAAGAGAAAAGTCTTGCTGTCTACAAAAAGAGGAACCAGCACCCACTATGCCAAGTGAAATCAGTGAGCCACAGAAGGCCAAATCCTGTGACTACCCTAAAATAGTCACACACCAAGAAGCAGGGGCCAGAAGAAAAGGGAAACGGTGAATTCACTGCAAAATGAAAGTTCTGAAGATCTGCAGTACAACAGTGCTATAGTTAACAATACATAGTGTGCATTTTAAGTAGATTTTGCATTAAGTGTCTTACCAAACAAAACAAAACCCACCAAGTAACAGAATGAAATGCAGGAAGTTAGTAGATATGTTTAATACCTTGGTTGCGATGATGGTATTACGGGTATATGCCTATGTACAAACTCATCAAGACACACAGCTTAGTGACTTAGTGAAACCTTGTGCCACACACACACACCTACCACAGTTCCCTCGGGGCTTCGTATTTCATGTGGTGTCTCCCCAAAGAAGTCACCCTACTTGCTGAGCACTCAGTTTGGCAGGTGCTGCATCATCATGTCAACAAATTTTCAAGACAAGTCTGTGACAGTAAATTGTTACCTTTATGTTACAGAGAAACAGGATCAGAGAAACTGACTTGGTCAAGAACGGGATGGGGAAGGGCAGAGAGGAAGAGGGAGAGAGAAATATGGTCATTTCAATAATGTTTAATGTTTACAAAACACACTGACATTTCTTTCCATCCTAAAGAAAATTCTGGTGTCGGTGAGAGGAGTTTTTTAGGGATAACTTCTTAAATAACATTATTTAAAGCTATTAGGCCTGCACTTGGGTATGAAGATGTATTTTTCCCAAAATACAGGCTTCCTCAGTGATCCCTGTAATTGGTAAGACCTCTGCTTCCCTAGAGTGCACTGAGTCATCCCTTCTCCAGAAATGAGCTGCAAATGCTTATCCCTACCACGTGTGAAATCACACCTTTGGAAAGACTTAGAGAAGCAGAGAAATCCCTAAGGCAACTGAAGTTCTATCTATATCCATGACATTTGTATCTATTCATAGAGAAAAACTCACCTTGGTTGACGTTAACCTTTTAAGTGACCCAAGTAAGCCAACCTGGCTTAATACTAATGCCTAGAAATGGCACTACCTCACACGAGAGAACTGTGCACATTGGTTTGATTGGCTCATGGGGAATATTCTGAATCTCTCTCTCTCTCTCTCTCTCTCTCTCTCTCTCTCTCTTTCTCTCTCTCTCCCTCCTCAAAGAAAATACACCAAAGATTTACCCATGGTAATCCCAAAGCTTAGCTAGCTCTAATCAGTATCTTCAGATGTGAAAATACCACAACACGTTTATCATCCACCTCACATTTTTTGTCTCCCATTTCAAGCCCAGGAAAGTATTTTTGTGTTACCTTCTACAGTGTGTGTGTGTGTGTGTGTGTGTGTGTGTGTGTGTTGGGGAAGGGAGGGGAGTTACTTTCACCACAAACAGGAAGGGGGAAATCTTGAGAATACTGCACTGGGTCACTAGCTTTATCTACAGATAAACACTTGCACAAAACAGGTAATTGCTTGCTTTGCATCTATTTTACATATATTTCCCCCAGCTCACCAAAATGATTGTCTTCAGAGCCTAGGTCCATTATTTCCTTACTGTCTTCTCTGCAATCAACTTCTCTGAATAAATACAGGGGCTGAGTTACAATTAAAAATAATGAGACCCTACAGGACCAATGTCCTTGCATGCAATAAAAGGGTGTAGACTAATTTAAGGAGCAGGGATTTTTTTTCCTTCCATTTTGCTCCACTTTGATTGGTGGATTGGCACTTTAAATAAAGGTTTCTGATCTTCCGTGAATGAGAGATACAGACAGAGTCCCAGGCACGGTCCAGAAAAAAACCTTAATCTTCTTTCCTTAGAAGTACCTTGATTGGCATCAGCAGGCCCCAAGAGCACTTGTGAATGTCACCGTCTAAGGTAAAACATGATTTTATGATTTCCGTGTTTCCTGTAAGTTTTTTTTTCCTATGTCCAGGGAGGGCTTATCTTCATTTGTTGCAAGATGCTGAATAATAGCTTATTACCATTCATTAGCATGGCACAGAGAAGATCTGACTAACACTCATCCAGTTAAGAAAAAAAGACTTATCTACAGATTGGTTTTTTTACTGTTTGTTATTATTAGTGTCAGTGGCTAATTAAAAGGTATAAAAAGATGAGCAAATCTCTTTGCTGGTCAGATTTCCATTCATGTAAAAGCAATGAGCCTTTCAAATTTATCAATCAAAGAGATAATTCATTTTAGGAATAAAGAACAAAATATATTTTGGGATATATTTTCCACTAACAGCAAAGGAAATTTACATATTCAACTTACTCTGATTTGTAAAAGATACATTTTGGCATGGTTACACAGATAACCTAAACATCAAATGATACATCAAACACCTGCCATAAAGGCTGGTTAGGAAGTGACTGATGGCTGCATTGCATTTCAAGTGCATTTCAAATGCATCCCAGGAAGAGTAGTAACTTCTGTGAAGGGTACTCCATAAACCCGTGTATCATCTTATGGAGGTGTTTTTAAATTCAGATTTATATTATGAAGAGAAGCACAGCATTTAGAGAATGTCCAAGGGCATGGTCCCGGAATTTTCTTTTAAACTGTAGCACCACTGAAAAGTGCTTAGATACTGGTAGTTGTCTGTCAATTCATTCCAGGAAATAATAAATATAAGTCAGTTGTTTAGTGACACCTTGCGTTTTGTTGGTGCTTAAAACCTGATTGTCTCGGAAGAATAGAGACACAGGTTCTTTTTTTTAAATGTCTTTTAACTGTTTTGAAGACAACATTTATCTTAGTTCTCCAACCCAACTGCGTTCTAGATTCCGCTCTTCAAAATGAAGGACCTGATGCTGTTTCTGTCTCTCCTGGAAATGAGCTTTGCAGTGCCGGTGAGTCTGCCTGCTCCGCGGGCCCTGAGGGAGCCGAGGGACGCTAAGGGACGCTGGCCGCTGGCCGAGGGCCCTGTGTGGCTCCTTTGCTTCTGAGCCAGCGGGGTAGCTGCCGTTTAAGTAAAGGTCACACTACCCCGGGCAGCGGTACCCTTGCCATCCAAAAGCAGTGCGTCAAACATGCAATCTTTCTACTACATGCAATATTTAAAATATCCCGATGGTAATTTCTAAGTCTTATTTAACTCAGTTAAAGTTAAAAGACTTAAATGGTCTCCACAATGCCATAGCAAAATTTTATTATCAACTCCTTGCTGTAATTGTGAGAATGAAGTGGAAACAGGACATTTTTCTGGACAAAAATGTACATTGTCTTACATTTTAAGAAAGAAAATATTAGCCAAATTACTCTGGCTGCAGAACAGAGCTGATGGTTGCAGTGGAAGATTTACTTGTGGGTGAAATTGTGTGGTTGAGCGCATGTTTTTTAAATCACACAAATCGTGGCAATGGGGCTAACTGAGCGCTCCGGTCCCGCGGCCGCCCGGAGACAGGCACACACGGCCAGGGAGCTGCTCCGGCCAACCGCCTCACTCCCTCACCACAAAGCCTTTCTTCGCTCTACCACGAGCATTCCGCAAGTACGCAGAGCAGCGATCACCACCCGGCCTCGGCCGGCACTGGACACACAGCCACGTCGGACATGCTCTCCCGTCTCTAGGAGCCCAGGGCTGGCCTCAAATGAACTCTAGAATTTCAACTCCTTGAGTTTCTTAGAGCTTCATGCTTTGAAAAAAGTGGACAAAAATTGATTACACGGATAAAAACCTTAAATCCATGAGTAAACATAGAGCTCCTGTTCCATCACACAAGGTGAATATTAAATGAAAGAAAAATTAAAGGTGCCACCCTGCCTTGCCTTAGTGCGACGCTGACGCTGGCGGCCCTCGTCTTTCTGAAGTGTGACTCTGAACCCTCACCCACACCGGGCCACTCAGGGCCACTCCGAGAAACCGGACCCTCAGCAACGCCGAATCAGGTGTTCTTTCCCTTCCCATTCCTCACGAGGAATGTGTCCTCCATTTACATTCACGACAACATTATTCTTTAACTTAGGACTTGGAGCAAATGGAAAGTGCACTTTTCTGTAGTTGGATCTACCCAAGATGTGTTATTTGTACTGGCCAGGGAAGGGTGCTCTGCTCTTAAGAGTCCCCACGAATTCTGACCGAGCTACCCATCACGCACACCAGCACCCACACACACAGGGGCACCCACAGCGCTCCCCCTTCCTAGCTAGCTGACCTCTTCTCAACCCAGGAGGTTGAATGTGTCTTTATGATGTCTTTCCCGCAATTCATGACTTGGAAAACTGCACCACAACTCAGAAAGTGGGGTTTAATTCATATGAAAACCTAGGGGGTGAAATACTATGGGGCAGAATTTGCGAACTTCTTACTCCCAAAGGAAAAGTAGTCTCAATACATTTAGTAGCCATTTCATCAGTATTTATTAAGTTAAGGAAGGCATTGCAATCTCTTGACACTGGATTATGAGAACAACCAAAGGAAATAAAAATTCTCAAAATCCGATTTACTCTAATTCCTACTCTTCCATTCCCCATTCCCCAACCCCAGTATTTGTGCATATTAACCCATGAAAATATCAAAAAGCTTTAGAAAGGGAAATGTCTTGCATTTTAAAAGTTATAAATACAGCTGTGTTTTCAATGACTTTTAAGTGAACACATTAAGTATAACTGCATAACAGAGCTAGAATACTTTATTTAAGAAAAACATGCTTCTGATATGATCTCAAAGTATAAACACAGATCAGTGGGTTTATGCATCATCTTTTGCCCAAGGTGACAGAGGACTTGGTGACACCCTCTGACTAGGAGGCCGCTCAACCTCTGCACAGCATTGTCGTGCTGCTATGATCTCACATGACATCCCACAGGCCCAAAGCATACAGGTTTTTGAAAAGCACATGAAAATTCAGTTTGTCTGTCTCTTCTACTTTTTTATGTAATTATTTTTTAAATATTCTTTTTTGTGGTGCTGAGGTTGAACCAAGGGTCTTGTGGTTAGCCCTTTTATTATTTTTTATTTTATTTAGTGATCCACCAAGTCACTAAGTTGTTGAGGCTGAGCTCAAACTTGAAATCCTACTGCCTCAGCCTCCCAAAATGCTGGGACCTGGCTATAAAGTATGGTTCTTTTTATGTCTTGTTGCTTTATTTTATTTCTGTGTAAACTACATAAAATTTTGCTTTTAAAGCAACATAGTAAAAAGAAGTGCACAAAAGAGATGATTCATTTGGGAGAAAAATTAGTAAACATTATAATTCTCCCAAATAAATTTGTCCACACTTTGTCCAAAAGCCCAAGTGATTTGAGTAGTAAGCCAAGATGGCAGTCCCTGAACCAGCCCTGGTAGCTTAGGGGACTTTTTGCTCCCAGCATGCATTCCATCGACACATTCAAGGAAGTTTCTTGCTAAAGAACTCAAAAATATTTATTTCCATGCAGGCATTTCCTCAGCAACCAGGAGCACCAAACATGGCACCACCCGGCATGGCTAGTTTGAGTCTGGAGGTATGTAATATGTACTCTTCGCCTTGGTATGTTCCTGATTGTGGACAGATATAATGCACTGACTCTGAATTTTCCTACTCACAGGCTATGGCTATCGTCTTGCATGGTTCTGGAGTAGTTAGTGATACTTTTATTAGAGTTTTATAAGTCTTCTAAAAAGTTAAATAGATGTTTTAAGTTTGAGAACATCATCTGTGTGTAAATCAAAACAATACTAACCACTAATACCTAATATATATTACAGACACATTAACAAAATCACTACATTTAATTAAAGTACTTCTATAGTCACAAATGGTTTATATTTAACCCTACTGCTTTTAACATCTTATATGATAAAGTCCTCATGCAGAAAACACATTGTACAAAATTTAATTGTCTGTAAGAAGCACTATAAGTAGCATTAACAATTGCACAGGATATGATGCCAGGAAGACAGACTACGCAGTGGGAAGAAATTTTTGCCAGCTAACCTTTGGACAGGGGGCTAATATCCAGAATATACAAAGAACTAAGAAAAAAAAGACCCTCCTAAAAAGTATCAAAAATGATCATTGAAATGAACAATAAAAAATAGACAACTGAAATGAATAGATACTTCTCAAAAGTAGTACAAATGGACAACTACATGAAAAACTGTTCAGCATCTTTGGCATTTGGAAAAACTGAAATAAAAAAACTGAGATGTCACCTTACTTCAGTAAGAATGGCTATTATCAAGAACTCAGAAAACAACAAATGCTGACAAGGTTATAGAGAAAAGAAACACTTCTACATTGTTGGTGGGAATGTAAACCAGTATAAACACCATGGAAGTCAGTATGGAGATTCCTCAAAAAACTAAACATAAAAATTTCATTTGAGCCAGCTGTACCTCTTCTGGGTATCTTCCTATGTCAAAGTTATCATTTTACAGTGATATATGCATACCACATTTATAGCAGCAAAACTCATAATAATTAAATCTTGAAAGTAACCCATATGCCTATCAACCAATAAATGGAGAAAGAAAATGCAGTATATATGCACAATGTCACACTACTCAGCATGAAGAGGATAAATTTAAGTCATTTGTAAGAAAATGGATGGATCTTAAGACCATAACACTAAATGAAATAAGTCAGGCACAGAAAGTTTAAATTTTGCATAGTCTCTCTAATAAGAGACTTGATTTAAAGAGCAAATTTAAAAGAAAAAAAAGATGGTAGAAAATAGGAGATTGACTCTGTGGAGATGGGAAAGAGGTCTGGGGAAGAAGCAGAAAAGAGGAGTAAAAATGATCAGATGTGGCATGCATATATACACCATCTCCCAGAACGAATGTGATTATTCATATTGCAAACTTACTCTAACAAAAAGTAGCATCAACACTGTACTATACTTCCTGTGAAGCTTTGTTTTATTGTACTTCTTATAAATAGCATGCATTTTTTAGAAAATTACAAAACAGAAAATTTTTTACCATATCAATTAACATGTTAACAGTTAGGGCCGGGGATTTAGCTCAGCAGCACAAGGGCCTGCCTGGCAAGTGCAAGGTCATGAGTTCAATCCCCAGTACCAAAATAAAAAATAAGTAAATAAAATGTTTACAGTTATAAGCAGACATTTATATGAGTGTGAATTTCACAATTTTAACAGATTTTGCAAAATTCTGTATCATAATAATCTAGGGAAGTCAGTGTGTACATGGGCTAGATGTTTATTTCACATGGAAAATAATTTCACTGTTTTCTCACTTTCTGATTTAAATATAAAACATTTTATGTTCCCATTTCAAAAAGCAAAACTGACTTTCTGATGTCATAATGGGGCTTTCTAGACAGTCTACCCAAGTACCCTTTTCTCCAGTGTTTTTTATATGCATTATTTTGAGGACTTTTTGTTCAGGAAAACAGCAAAAGCTGATTTGTTTTGTTTTGTTCATTCAGATTTATTTTCTTTTTCTGGCTCAATCTGTAAGAGACAAAGTAATTCAAGTAGAGGGGAAAAGTTTATGAAGCAATATCCTCACATACTTATTTCAATTAAATGAGTGTATTTTTTTTTTAATGGTATCGGCAACCTCACGCTTGCTGGGAAATTTGATGAAACTCATTTTATTGATTCTTTTCTCTTTGATTTTTTGTTGTTGTTGTTGTTGTTGCTTTGTTTTGTTTTGAGACAGGGTCTCACTATGCAGCTCAATCTGGCCTTGGGCTCACTGCATAGCCCAGGCTGGTCTTGAACTTGCAGTGATCCTCCTGCCTCAGCCTCCTGAGTGCTGGGATGACAGGCTTGTGCCACCATGCCTGGCTTTGTTTTCCCATTTTCAATGTGACCCCTTTAACTGATACTTTTTCTCCTTTAATCAAATGAAGCTCATTATTTTAATAGAACAGCAGCAGGAGGTGTTAGAAAATCTTTCATTGACAATTTGTGTCTACTTTTGACTCATTCGGATTTACCTACCCCACATTTGTGTTGATGATGATTGTCATGAGAAATCAGAGGCACAAAAAGAATAATGCATGAGACAAACACTAACCCACTGGGTTTTTTTTCTTGATAGACAATGAGACAGTTGGGAAGTCTTCAAGGATTGAATGCACTTTCTCAGGTAAACATTTTCAGATATTTTTATGATGGTGGCAGTGGTAGCAGCAGCACTGTAATTCATAAAATTTGTTTATGAGTAAGCAATACCTTAAATGTTGAAAGGATAAGTAATTGAAACAGCCTAAAACAAAATAGTGTGACCAGGAAAATACTGAATTTTCATTAGATTAAAAGAAAACCTTTCATAGCTTACAGATTTTACTTTATAGCCCAAACACCAGAGCTTAAAGTACTAACTCTCAGACAAACTCATGAGGATACTGTGGTCTTGCTCAGAGAGGAACTGCAGTCTGCTGGAAGGGAGAATTTACCCACCCATTTCGCATTTACCAGCATGACTTTCCCCTTTTACTTTGGTTCGTAATGTAGAAGCACGTTCATTTTTTTTCCCTGTATCTTCAGTATTCTAGGTTTGGTTTTGGAAAATCACTCAACTCTTTGTGGCTGCAAGGTCTCCTCCCACCACCTTCATCTTTCCCATGGCTGAGACCCAGAGAACACGAGACTCAGCAGGTACGTCGATGGCATCACTGTGTTTGAAACTTCAAGCTTTGACATCTTCCCCTGCTTGCCTTCTAGAAGTTATAACACAACAATAGAAAAGAACCAATAATTTTTAAAACAATTATAGTGATATCAAATTCTATAACTGTTTTTATCACCTAGGAAAATATTTAAAATTTTCAACCATTTGAGTACTTATTTCAAATAGAAAAATATGGCTTCTAAATAGAAGAGATCTCACTTATTAACAATAGAGAACCAACTCCCGATGATGAAAGCAGACTAGACAATTTTCTACTTAAACAAATATCTAAGCCATTATTCAAAAGGCAAACTCAATGATGACAAAAATCCCAATTAAAACATAATAAATCCTTTAAAAATCCATATTCTTGTCAGGTTTCTAACAAGTACATTAACCAAATTGTGCTTGAAAGTGAATGTTAATACATTGCAGAATGCTTCAAGGCTCAGGAAGTGTTAACCCTGCTTGAGAGATAACAACATACTTCAAGATGTTAAACTATGAGGCACAAAAAGTTAGTGCCCTGGGAGTTTAAACACAGGTGATTACTGTGGCAAAGCAGAGCCAAATAGTTCTGGGGCATCCCTGCCAATCTGAGGATGCCCACAGCTGATCTACAAGCGATATGCAGCCATTCACAAGTAATGTCTAAAGGTAGCAAAAAAACTATAGTGATTTTTATCAGGAGCTTTCAATTCCAAGACCATGTCTCCAAAAAAAATAGATAAAGATATATAGTCACTTGACTGGGAGACAATGACCAATAATTATAGTCCAATAATAGAGCTGCAAAATAAAGATGTATACTGGTCATCACAAAAACCAAAAGGAAGAAATGACTGACCGCCCAGAAGGCTCAGGTCACTTTCCAGCTTCCTAAGCAATGGTGGTCCCTCAGGTGGTAGAGGAGGCAAGAACACACAACGCTTTCTCAAATGACACTGACTGGCTTCCTCTGCAACCTCTGCCTCAAGTCCACACCGAGCACACCCAGGGCCTTTTGCTAAGCAAGCTCTGGGCACCACAGTGCAGAAAACATCCCTCTTAACACCGTTTCTAATCTCTCTGCAGTATGAGTACTCGGTGCCGGTGCACCCTCCACCTCTCCCATCCCAGCCATCCCAGCAGCCTCCACAGCCAGGACTGAAACATTTCCAACAGCCCACTGCTACCCCTGCTATCCAGGACACACCCCAGAAAGCAGGGCCTCAGCCTCCGATGCACCCCAGACAGCTGCCCTTGAAGGATGCAGAACTGCCAGAGGCTCAGCAGCAAGTGGCCCCGACAGAGATACCACTGAACCCTGAGGTAATTTTGTGCTCCTCTTCCCATTTGATTGGACTCAACCATGCTAGGGATCAAACCCAGGGCCTGCTGCAGGTTAGGTGAGCACTCTGCCACTGAGTTATGGCCCTAGCTCAAGGTATTCTCTTCTCTAAAGTCAGATTGGGATTGCCTAGTAAGCTAATGAATGAAAACCAATTTGCAAACCACATTTAATCACAACCCTCAGCCTAATGCAATAAAATACATTATTAAACAGCCTTTCATTTTAAAGACCTTTTTTAGTAGAACATAAACATCTATTTTTTCTGATCTTTACCATCAGAGGTGGTGGAGATTCTGAAAGACTTTGTGCCTATAAAACTTGGCTTCTTAGTTGCAAAAGATGAAAACTTCCATAGGAAACAGGACAGCCTAGAGAAGTCCAGGCAATCTATCATGTGGGACACAGGGGAGGTTGGAAAGAATGAGAACAGTGATTAATTCCTCTGCATAACAACAGGATTATGTATTATCTCTCAATAGAGAGATGACAACCATGTAAAAGTACCTAGTAATAATGCAAAAAGCGAGCAATGGACAGAAAAAGGAAGGTACCACGTAATGAGCACCTTGCAGGCATTTAACATTCCTCACCCCACCCCCATACCACCCTGACTACAATCTTACAAAGACAGATACAGAATTATTTCTGGGTTAAATAAAACCTTGTGGTAGAGCCAAAATTCAAACCAAGCAAGTATGTTCCAATTCAAAAATGTATTATAGCAAATTCATGGTTGACATGCTTCTCCTCCCTCAGAAGACTAAAGGAAAACAGATTGTAATTACAAACAAGATCAGGGTGTGAGTTTGTCTACCTTGGCTGTTAACTTCAATATTCATCTACAGCTCCCTGTTCTGGATTTTGCAGATCCACAAATCCCATCGGTAAGTACAGATGTCAATGACATATCCTCTTCTTGGGGAAAAAACTCTTATATTCCATAAAAGTAGACTAAAAATTTTAAATCATCTTGTTTATCTATGAATATGAAGTATTATGGGCCCCTTTGCTCCCTTAAATATCAAGTACTAATGTTTCAAACTAAGCCATCTACAAATACATTTAATATAATTCTTAGAAATTACTGTAGTAAGGATTTGCATGTGCAAATTAATTTTGTTTTCTACCACTTAAAGGTGTTCCAAATAGCCCGTTTCGTATCCCGGGTACCAGTACCACAAAATAAACCAGCTATGGTAAGTTTTTTTTAAATGCCACTTCTCTGTTTGCAATTTAATTAAAAGTATTGTCCTTGGAAAATGCATTTTGTGATAACTATTTTATTTTGTTTAGCTTTATCCTGGAATGGTTTATATGTCCTATGGAACAAATCAACTGGTGAGTCATTTTCAATTAAATGTTATCTTAAGAGGCAAAACCACAAAAACCCAGACCTTGCACAAGACATTCCAAATAAATATTGCCTAAATGGCTACATTAGCAATTGAAATACAATAGAGGCACATTTCCTATTTGGAGAATTATGGCCAAATATACACACAAGGGCATTAAAGCGAAAGTAAATTTCAGATGTGGCAGATTGGCTCTGCATGCCGCCTCTGCCACAGCATCAGTACCGAGGGTCAGGGGAAAGCTGAGAGACCTGAACTCAGCCAGACAGTCAGGAGGGGTTAGGAGGCGGCCAGTTCGTGATCTGACACACTGCTCCCTTTGAACAGAGTGCCCCTGCAGCAAGACTTGGCTTCATGAGTTCAGAAGAAATGCCCGTAAGTAGCACATTCTAACTCTTCTGAAAATGGTGGCTAGGGATGGACAGTCAGCGATGACTGCTGAGGAAAGTGGCTGCGGGAGCTCACGATTCAGATTTTGCTACTCTGAAACCAAACGCTCGATTCTGAGGCAGTACCAGAAAGTCTCATCTTGTGTCACGCAGCCATTTATTTCTGAGTAATGACAATGTTCCAGCACAGGGCTTTACCTCAGCCCTTCTATGTGAACCGAAGCAACATTCCTCCTGAAGGACCCCAGTCACCGACCTGCAAATGCATCAAAGGGAAAGCTACATGTGCTTTCCGTGTGCCCATCCCTTCTAGGGCCATTTACCTCCAAAACCCCCAACTCAGCAGCAGCACAAGCAAATTCAGAACTCAAAACTAAAGTTTAAACAGGGAAATAAAATTATCCAACTTTAAAATTTGATTACTATAAAATTTCAAAGTGCCCTAAGTATCATCTTGTTATTATCCATAGATAATGTAAGATTTGAGATCTACTGATTCATACAGCTTGACTTTTCCCTGGGAAAGTTCTACCTCTTTATCTGTTAGAGAACAAAAGAAAATAAAAGCCATGTTGAATTAACAAGTCATTGTTAACTACACACCCTATCAAATCAAGTTGCTAAAAGCACACGCGTGCTTGCTCTAAGAGAACATTCACTTCTCAACACTTCTGAGTGCCTTCTGTGTGCCCTCCACAGAGGGCCACCCCACAGGACGAGGCCAGTCTGACTCCTGCTGAGAAGGGGCTTCTAGTCTAACAAGTGGGAAAGGTAACGTCACATCCATGAGATAGAGAAAACAGCCCCTTCATCTGCAGGCAACAGGAGGGAAGAAAGTGTGGCACAGGGCTCACAGAGGCATCTCAAAGTGAGGAGCCAGGAGAAGACAGAACAGCACATGGTTTACAGCACTATGTGGAGACTGGGAACCAGATGTCCAATCACCAATGTGATCTTATAATACCATTAAGTTGTAGTCTGTCTAATTCTCAAAAGATTATGTGGTAGCTTATGGAAACACACAATAAATACCAAAAAAAAAACCTGAAGGTAGGATTTTAAGTGAGTCCAAACAGTAAGGGAATCAGAATGTGTAAGTGCGAGTCACACAGCTTGGCTCAGTTTCAAATAGCCCAGGATTCTGGTTCCCATTTAGTTCCTCCAGAGAAATCAGGCTTTTTCGCATACTTGTTCCAAAAGTGGGAGGAGTGAGAGAAAGAAGGGAGGGAGGGAAGGAAGGAAGCAGGAAAGATAGTGAAAGAGAGAAAGAATGAAGGGAGAGAAGGAGGAAGAGACAAAGGTCTTTCGTGGGGCTTCATTCCTTGGGAGGATATTCACGAACATCAAGACAAAATCCTCCAAAGCACCCTCAGCAGACGTGGCCATGAATCTGGCGTCTGCTGGTTTATGACGGCAGTTCCATCTGGACTGCTCACCTTTGCTTAGGAAACCTCGAGCGGCCTCAAGCCTTGCTTCTGTTCAGTGCCACACTGCTCCCCGTCCTCCTGTGCAGTAGTGGGGCGGGGTCTCTGCCTTCCACAGAAGAGGCCTTGCCCTACCTCACATGCACAGAACCCTCTCCCATATATTTTGAGGCCAGATTCTCAAGAAATGTGCTCACACGAAGCTATCAACCAGCTCCCTGTCCACTATCCGTTTCGGTATAGATGCTCAGGTGTAACCGTGATGGCACGCTTCACGGCAGGTAACAGTGGTGTCTCTGCCAACTGTTTGATTTCCAGGGAGGAAGAGTGGCCCCTGTCACCTACGGAGGCCTGCTGCCGGGATTGGCGGGAGTGAGGCACACCATCCAGAGGGCGCCCCAAGACCCAACCATGGCTGGAGACTTCACTCTGGAATTTGACACCCCGGCTGCAACCAAAGGCCCTGAGAAGGGGGAAGGAGGGGCACAAGGCTCCCCTCTTCACGAGACCAAAGGAGAGGATCCCGAAAACGCAGCTCTTCTTTCACAGATAGCTCCCGGCGCCCGCACAGGGCTCTTTGGTTTCCCTAATGACAATGTCCCCAACATGGCAAGGGGCCCTTCAGGGCAGAGGAACAGACCCCTTGAGGTCACCCCAGCAACTGCTGACCCACTGATGACCCCTGAATTAGCTGAGATTTATGAGACCTATGGTGGTGATGTCACCACACCCCTAGGAGAAGCTACCATGGAAACCACAATGACCCCAGACACTCCACAAACTCCGATGCCAGGAAACAAAGCCCGCCAGCCCCAGATGGTGCACGAGCCATGGCGTTTCCAAGAGCCCTGACAGCCTCGAGCCCCCAGCCCGCTTCTGTATGCACAGCTGCCTGGCTTCACCCCCGTAGTGTACATCTTCGCTAAAACAGTGGCCACCCTCTTGCAGCACAGGCGTTGAGAGCACCACGTTCCTGTTAATCCATACAAGTGGCTAGAAGTAGCTTAGGTCCCTGCCCTGCTTTCATTCTCTTATTGAAATAAAATGTGTCGACTGTCTCCATGATTTAGAAATACGATTAATAACGCCAGAGCAAGTCTGAGAGTCTCCACACTTGATAAGCTTGTTTCCTAGCTGTCTTAGTCATTATAGGATTTGTCCTGTGAGCATAATAACACTATTATATCCAGCAAATATGGTACTGCTTTTCTAAGCAAAGACACATAGTCTCAGAATTCTAAGCTATTTCATTTAAATTTCATGAAGTGGGGATCGGTGTAGACCCCTAACTGGTATTACTTGGTTTCGTATATTGGATTACAATTCTCATTTGTAGAATATTTTATTTAATCTAGTAAAAGAAAAACAATTAGCCTATTTTAAATAAAGAATTTTTTCACTGGTTATATCAGGAATATATGCTTATTATTTATATGAAGATAGTTAAGAAAGCATATGCATCCCTTACCTTTGCTATTCATTGACTCATTTTATTCAGTTCATCCATTTTTTTCACTCAGAGTTTACTGAATATCCACCTAAATCCCAGGCACTGTGCAAGGATCATGCACACCGCCCTGTCCTTCAAATGTCACAAGGGGCACAACTAGCAAGTAGATAATCACAATAATAACAAATCAGCCACTCATAGCCAACCTCAACTACTTCACATGTATTGTCTCACAACAGCACTGCAAAATACACACACTCGATGCTTCAGCACATGTGAAAATGCTATGAAAAGACCAAGTGCAAAGTGTCCAGGAGTCATGGAGAGTGGGCATCTAATCTGGCTTAAGTGGCACTGGAGGGCCTGGGAGGGATCACACCAGGTTCCACAGGAAACACCGGCTGAATGAGGCCTCTGAGAAGAGAGAGCCTGAGAGCCATGTGGGAAACAGCTCAATGGTGAGGCATAACACAGGGAAAGGGGCTACAGAAAGCGACCCCTGCCTGTTACCAAGGCAAGGCTACAGGTGTAGAGCAAGAGCTCAGAAGTCCAGGCCTGACCAGCCTGAAGACTAGCCTCCTACTACACGCTCTCCACTTGCTCTTCGTTGCCTGGCTCAGGTCTTAGACTCCATGGAACTCAGTGTCCTGCATTCCCTGATGAAGAGTTCAGGGGACGTAGCCAAGGAAGGAGAGCCCTGAGATATCACCCAACCTGGCATTCTTCAGCAGCCTCAGCAAAGCATGCTGTTCACCCCACTCTATAGGTTGGGGCTGCTGACCATCGAGTCACTCTGGCAAAGGGGGCGGGGCAGAATGATGTCCATAGTAGCTAGCAGGTAGCAAGACACACCTTAGCATGCCCGACAGCCTTGTAAGAATCAGCAAAGTCAAAGAAAGATTTGGGTTCAAATCTTAATGTTATATCTTGGGATCTATGAGACTTCATCCTTCTGTGTCTGTGTTTTTATTTTCTAAGGGTCTATTACGTAGCTCACAGAGTTATTGTGAGAACTAAATAAGGTAAACAGATGAAATTTCTAAACCCTAACAGTTTCCTTCTTTTCCAGTGGATCCATTTCACAAAGAGAATTCAGTCATACAGCTGTAGTAACAGTGAGAGAATGGAATTACTGCCACTATCTGATGAATTTGTGCCTTTCCCTCACAATTTCTATCCCTTGCCCTTCTGGTCCTGCTTTGAAATGCATGGCAGGCATCTGTGACACCCCATGTACTGACAAATGTTGCCACATCAGGACCTAAAGTTGACTTCAGCTATGAGTAGGTTGGGCACTTAATAGCTAGAGGTGATCGCTAAGTCAACTTTGGGGAGCAGAGATGTCAAGTTGTGAAGCCTTGAATGACCTCTGTTCTTGCCACCATGGTCTTTCTGAATACTGGTACACTGCACAAACACCAGCAGTGTCAGAGAAAGAAGCCAATGTCCCCCACAAGCAGGACTATCTTAATATGGAGAAACTCCTCTACCATGGTTTCTTCCTACCAGGCATGTAAACACATGAGAAATAATTATCTTCATACCACACCCCATTCAGAGGGGTCTTCCTAAACAATTTTTCTTCCAGGCCCTCCTTATCACCAATCTTCCAATTTTGTTCTTTCCAAATCCCTGATTAGGTGACCAGTCTGGAGAACCTTGAGTCAGTCAGATCTCTTAGGTCATCTCCCTTTCCACACAAAATAGATACCCCGATACCTAATTTAAAGTCTGCCCACTGAGCGATGTTACAGTACACTGACTGGCTGTTTCTAGTTGATACCAGAATACTGGACAAAAATCCAGTAACCAGACACACACTCTTTCCCCTCTGTAAACTGATCTCAGGCAGGGTAGCCTTTTAATTGACTATCTGGTACACTTTTGACAATGGAAAGGTGTGTCATTAGCAATTGTGCTACAAAACAGTATAAACCAGTACTACCCAGGACAAACCTGGATATCTAGCGATGTACTAACAAAGGACTTCCTATCATTACAAACATGTGGGCTGAGGAAAAGTCATCAAACTTTCAAAGAATAATTACATGGAAGTCTGAACCAGTTGTTCCTCCAATTCCTGGTATCATATATAATATATCATATATAATCATTTCTACTGCTGTTTTTTAAGTTCAGTGAATCATGTATCACATAGCCCATAATGGGCCACTCAAATGGCACAATCATTTTGTTCCCAGTAGAAAGGCATACTGTCTCTATCATGGCCCACGGAGTCGAGAGGAAACTGTCAAAATGAATTACTTTTCACAAAACCAACCCCAAAGATCTCTGCTGTTATTCTCCTTGCCAGGGTGGCTACACTGCTGCAGATACTTCCACTACACTGGCGTCTACTGAGTCACAAAGCCCAAGTGACAGCAAAGCTTACATTGTAGCATTGACCCCTTTCGTGCTCTGGGTCCCGTTAAAATGTTCAGCCTTTGAAGTTATATGCCATGTGTTGCATGTTGTCTTCAAAACACAAAGAAAGGGCCAGGGATTTAGCTCAGTGGCATAAGCGCCTGTCTGCAAGCATGCGATTGTGAGTTCAATCCCCAGTACAAAAAAAAAAAAACCACAAAGAAGTACAAAAACAGTGTGCTTCTTTAGGTCAAGTAGTTCAAGAAGCAACATGTTGCCAACAACTTAGCTTTCCTAGTATGTGTTGGACACTAGTGCCCCACACTCATGAATTTCTTGCAGTATTTGTATTCCACCTGTGACCTCTTGTCTAGTGTAGATCCTACTCTGTTGCACTGTCTCCAAGGTCTTGGACAGTCATGGCATCGTGTGGAATGCAAAGAGGGTCAAGGGCACTGGGAACTATGGTATAACAGATGGCAAGACAGGTAACATGGTCCTGGGCAAACATTATAGGCTGGTATTGTTTCTGTCTCTTGAGAGTAAATTGCTTCTGATTTTTTTTACCAACTAGAATAAAAAGAAACCATCTACCAGACAAACATCAAACACAGCATCAGCAGACATAAAGAGATAGCCTCAGGACCTCATAAACGAGATCAAAACTAAAATATTAACTCAAGCTAAACGAGAGATAAGTAGAAGAAAGGCTGAGCATCTCTCAAGAAGACACAGACAGAAGAATGGAGGAACACAAAAGGAGAGAAATGTTCAATGAAGAATATAAAGCAAACCTAGAATTCATGAAGCAGATTCAAACAGATTACCAGGAAACTAAACTCCATAGAAAGTTGGAAAAACTGCTTGAAAGAAACTAAAGATAGACTATCAAAAATTGAATATAGGTTTGCAATGTGTGATCATGAAAGGGAAGATCTCTTAAAAATAACAAGGGAGCAGGCAGTAACAATACAAAGGCTAGAGGACGACAAGAGGATCTATAACTTAAGAATAAAGCATATGAATGAACAAGCAGGAGTCAAAACAGAAGAACTGCAAAGGCTATTCACAGAAATTATTAAGGAAAACTTCCCAAACACAGAAAAAGGAAATGATATGCAGATGTATGAAGCATACAGAACTCCAGCCACCTACAATCAAAACAGAGCTATACCCAGACACATAATAATCAAGATACCAGAAATTCAATATAATAACAGAATATTAAAAGCCATCAGAGAAAAGAAAGAGATCACCTATAAAGGAAAACCCATCAAGTCATGGCAAATTTCTCAGAAGAGACCATCAAGTCAAGAAGAGCTTGGAGTGAAATAATTCAAGCCCTAAAGGAGAACAACCTTCAACCCAGATTGATGCATCCTACAAAACTCTCTCTAGAAATTAATGGAGAAGCAAGATGCCTCCATGACAAAGAGGAACTGGGAGAATTTGGGACCACCAATCCAGCCCTACAAAAAATACTAAAGGACATTTTAGAGAGAGAGAGAAAAAGAATACGAGCATATCAGGAACAGTGGCAGATAGGCCTCAGTAAAAGGGGAAGACAGTAGAGTGGAAGAGAAAAATAGACAACCAATGGCAGAAAAATAGAATAACAGAAATGAGGCAGAGAAGATTGGCTATAATCTCTAGCATGGAGGGCCTTGAAATACTAACAGAGAGAAACACAGGCGGAGTAGATCAGGAGATAGGGTCCGTTGAGATGCTCTATAGGGAGGCAGTGGGATCCTAAATAAACAGTGCACCCTATGGGAGTGAAAGGGGAGGAACTGTCTAAAAAAGGAAGGCAGAGGATATTGTTAATGGGGTAACAAGATTTAAAATCTACATTATTCTCATCACTCTGCTTGGATGGATTACATGCTGTTCCAGTTTGTCTACTTAGACTACTAGACTTGAGGACATGGTCAGCTATCCCAAAAATAAGAGGATGTATTATGGTAATCATCCTTAATTTCCCATCAACTTAATCTGAAGCCATATATAACTTATACTGTTGTATTGTGACTGATCTTATTTGAATCTGGTTTGTTAGATTGCTATTTTATATTGACTGATTTTATTCAAATCTGTTATGATTGATAGCGTCAAATCTACGAGTATAGGCAACTACACTGAAGATGACAAGATTCACTAAGACACCCACTCTGGTTTGATTATTGCCTGCTTTTGAAGTCTTCTAATATCTTCAATGCTTTGTTTTTATTAATGTTGTTATACACTGCTGAGACATCATGGTAACCATTGCAGATCACCTTGTATTGTGGTTTTATATGACTTTTTGCTTCATGCTTTTCTAGGAATTGTTTTGTTTTGTCTTGCTTTGTTTTGTTTTTCCCTCTAATACAGAAATGATAGATATACATGTAGAGACTCATGCATGTGTAGAGATTCTAAACAGTTTCCGAGAACCAACTATAGAACGCATGTTGAAATGAACAACTACTTCGAAGAAAAAGACACTACAGTACCCAGTGCTGATTTCGTAATGTCATGATGTGAAATCCAGCAATACTATCATTCTTTATTCAAAGTGATTTTAGCTTGTTTTGTTTTGTTTAAGTTCAACACACATGAAGGTATGGACAGCTGTTTTGAAGAGAATGAGAGACACTATGACAGCCATTCTTGGCTTCCCTATTGTCTGGTCTTGAAGACCTGAAACACCTTCCTCGTCCTGTTCAGATCAGTTCCGTACTATGTTTTCATGTGAATTCCCTGTATGTGACAATATGGACAACTATTTGGAAGAAAACAAGAGTCAATATGATAGAGAGTGAATATCTCTGACTGTCTAGCTTTGAAATTTGTCTCTTACATTGCTTTCTTGTGACCTGCTTTGTTCTGTTTTGTTGTGTTTAATTTTACCCTTTTGATGTAATTGCATGTATGTCTGAGTGTGTAAGATGGATGATCATATTGCTGTTTTTGTCAGATCGTGCAGCAGAACTGTTAATAGTCTCACTGTTTGAATGTCTACTTTGCATGTTTTAAACAACTATTTCCAAGATGTTGGTATGTAATCTGACAAGTAATGATTTCTTAGTGTGTTTTTTTTTTTTTTGGTTCTTTTCCTTTTTTCCTTGGAATTCTGTATTGCTGCTACCCTTTATTCTGTTTTGTTTTGTTTGGGGTTTTTTTTCCTCTTTAAATAAATTTTTTTAAAAAAAGAATCACATAATAAAGCCATTAGATCCACTGTTAGATAGTTATGCACCAAGGTTCCAGCTTACATCTGACTTCTACAAGCATTAATTAATACATTGTATGGGATTCTTGGGCTCAGAACCACTATGTAATAACCCTTAGAAACTGTGAGTATTTTACTTCCCCCTCCATGGCACACTGTCTCCCTAGTAAATTGCTACAGGTGCCTCTCCATATATATGGCAGGGTCCCAGGGATCCAGTGTCACCCAGTTAAGGAGTCCAGGTCTAGGAAGCAGAGAAGAAACTATGAATCCCAATGTGCTACTTTGAGCTAAGTAAATCTAGAGTTTTTATGTCAAGCAATATCTTGACAGGATATCCATCTGTTATTTTTCTAGAGTCCTATGATCAAAGAACAATCAGTATAGAATGCTACTGGCCCTGACATCCTGATTAGCATTCCACCCCATAGCGTATTCCATTCGATGCATCTTCTTTGTCTCTGAAAGATCAGCACCATTATCTGGCTTGTACTATTGCCAATGCCTCTTTTCCCACTGAGATTGCTAAGCAGCATCCTTCATTATATCTGGCTTACCGAAATGAAACCACAAAGCTCTTCATTTCTTAATGTCTTAGTGATGAAACATTTCCTAGGGCCTTCCGGGTAGAGGAAGTCTGAGTGAACCTGGACTGCTCAACTTAACATCTTCAGTGCACCAGTGTGTCAGACACAGTACGAAAGCAAACATCTTTTTTTTTTTTATTTAAAAGAGAATAAAACAAAAGGGGGTAGTACAGACCAGATCAGAAGAGGACAACATAGGCAACACAGTACTTTACATTAAGTCAACTGGACATCAACATTATCTAACACCATATCTCTAGCTCTGCTATAGTTGAGCATAGTTTCAATTACAATAATATCAAACATAACACAATAGTATAAAGCCATGCATTTAGTGAAAGAATTCCAGGGCTTTCTGAACCGAATAACAGAAA
>PVJX010016299.1:0-40572 GCA_004027295.1 Dolichotis patagonum | reverse complement strand
TATTCACTGCTCCTGGATCAATGTTCTCAGGGTTGGGGGCTGGGAGTGTTTTCTTATTTCTCCCTTTTGTCATGTTTTTGGTTCCTTCCATACAAGTATACAGTGTAATTCCCAGACCCTGTTCTTGTTGTTTAAGGCTCCTCTAGAGGGTGCAGGCTAGGAGCTTTAGCCCTCTTCAATAGGTTATCAGAGATTAGAGCTCACCCAGGGGCAGTGTGCGCTAGCTCCTCCCTTCTGGGCCAGTCAACCTTTGCAGGCCTTCACTGTGTCAGTGTGCACTGATCTCAGGGATGTAACTGGGTCCCTGCCAGGGGCGTGGCCTAGTTCAAGCAGATTCCACCAATCTGCTCGGCGAGGGGAATAACCAGCTGAAGCCACTTCCTTATGGAGTTAGGGCTGTCCTGCCCAAATCCAACATGTCATCCAGTCGGTTTCCCCTTTCCCATGGAAGGGTCTTATTCTCATCACTCACCGTGTCCCAGAGAACTGCTGGACTGCCCGACCTCCAACTTCAGTGTGGCTGAGGTGGGAATTCACAGTGCCTCTGGGTAGGTCGTGTGCAGTGCCGGTCCCGGCGAGCTGCACGCCGGGCTGTTCAGCTCCGGGCTCCGGCGGCTCAAGCCAGTCGCTTTGGCGCAGATCGCTTGTTCAGGTGGGTCGGAATTCAGGCGTCTCGAGGCAGGTGCCGTGCTCGCCCGATCTTATCTTCACTAATAGTAGCCCCAGGACCTCTTATTCGAGTGAGTTTTTGAGCTTTAGTTTCTTTCTGTGTTGTGAGAGTCTATCGCTCTCTGTTTGGGTCTCTCCAGGGTGTTTTATTCTGGCATTTGAGCTGTCTCTCTCAGAGAGGGTCTCTCTCCTGCTACCTACCAGTCCGCCATCTTGTCTCTTCCCCCACACTGCTATTTAATCCTCACAGCACCCAAGGAGTAGGAAGAGCAAGGCCTCTGGTGCAGCGAAAGCTGACATAACATTGAGTAGCATTTTTGTACACTGGTTCTATTTTTGACTAGAACATAAGTCCACGGGAAGAGAGGATTGGTTTTGTCCACCCCTGTATCTCCAGCAGCTGGGCCACAGTGCGTTTTCAACACTGAAGGCAGAAAGTCTCCATCTCTCTTTAATCCCCACTCCAAAGCCTTTTTTTGAGCTTCAGACCTGATTGTTAGCTCATGCTAATGACTCTTAATATTTTAAATCTGACGTCCACTTAAAACTTTACAGTATCAGTCTTGATAAATATATACCATATGATTGAGTTTTTTTTAAAAAGCAAGCTTCACATTTCAGAGCAGATTACAACAAAATTAAGTGGAACTACAGAGATCCCCAAATACCTCCATTACCCACTCCCAGCCTCCTCTACTATCAACGTCTCCCACCAGAGTGGTGTGCGTGTGTTTGTTACAATGGATAAACCTACACTGACACACCAATTACCACCCAAAGTCTAGAGTTTATGTTAGACTTCACTTTTCATGTTGTACCTTTTGTGGGTTTGGACAAATGTATAAGGGTACATATCCATCACTGCAGTATTCCATCGAGTATGAAAATCCTAAAAATCCTCTTTGCTCTCTTTCTTGCTCCTTCTCCCCTAACCTCTAGCAACCACTGTCTCCATAGATTTTTGTATTTTCTAGAATGCCACACAGTTGGAGTCATACAACATGTAGCCTTTTCAGACTGGCTTCTTTCGGTTAGTAATAATGCACCTAAGTTTCCTTCATATCTTTTCATAGCTTGACAGCTCATTTCTTTTTAGTGTATTCCATTGTGTGGATGTGCTATAGTTTATCCATAAGCTGTGTAAGCGATTATTTATATTCATTCTGATTTATTATTACTTGTGTATAATGGGTATTTTCTTTGTTCTACTCCCTCACATCCAGTTGCCCAATACAAGCCCTGCAGGCAGAACTCTGAATAAAGTTTAGTAAAAGCCCTTTTGAAGCTACGAATAACTCACATGCTCAGCTCTATCTCCATGTATTGGATGCATTTTTCTCATGCTCACATTGTGTGTTGGAAATGACAGCTCTGATGTGTGTATGTGCCTTGCCTGAGCTCAAACCAGCCAACAAAACACAGCAAACAGAAACTCTGTGTAGAGTGAGGGTAACTGCCATCCTTACCTTTGTCTTGTTCTTTATCCATTCTGTATCCAGTTCTATTTTATTATGGGCATGGTGGTGACTAGAACAAGGTGTTCTGACTCCATGTACTTTCTGGCATTCCTTAGTCTTTTTCTCATCTTTTGGTCGAGTTGATAGATGAAACGTGAAAGTGGACTTTGGACCTGTCATTTAGTGATTGAATGATGACTGCGTTCAGTCTGATGATTAGATCGAAGGTTGGGAAAAAAAAAGAAATTGAGATGTCTCTCCAGGTACTAAGGGGACTTTGAGGCTTGGGGATGAGCTACTTTCCATGGAAGAAAAGCTTCCAGACAGGAGGAAGAGCAAGGTCTTTGATGCAAGAAGGCCAGGGCTGAATTCCAGCGCTCTCCTGTTTCTATCAGTTCACTCAGCACATGCTGTTAACAGCCTAGTGCGTGCCAGCCCAGTGCCAGGTGATGGGTATGGCGAGGACCACCCAGTCCTGATGGGGTCCTGAGGTTGTGACTCAATAATGCGCCGGCTACATAGCAGTGTTGTGCTCACCAATGAAAGATGTGGCCGCTGAATGAACAGGGCTGTGTTGAAGAGTTGGTAATAAAGGGAAGGCATATGCTAAACATGTTGCTTTAATTTAAAACATATACATATATTAATGTGTCTTTTAAAATATAGGGCAAAAATCTTTCTTTTGAAGCCTGAGGGCCGGGGCTCTGGGATCATTTTTGCTCTAACCACATCCACAATTTATTACTTAACACCTTCATCCTGGGCAGTTTCAAATAGACAGAGAGTGGAACTGGAAAATCTTAAAAAGTTTTTTGTGCGTATTTCCCAATCTCTTGTGTATGTTTGGCCTCTATCTAACTCAAAGCAATGTTTTTAAGAAAACTATTTTTGTTATTTAGTTTTGAGCTTTCAAAAAAAAAAGGGAGGGAGGGGAGAAGAGAAGCATTCTTTACTTTTTCATAGCAACAAGCTTCTTTCCGTAACAGTTGAATTTTGGAACTAACCTAGTAAGGACAATTGAGGAACAAGCACTGCTTTCTCTGCTTTTTGGTAAGTGACAGTGGCCAGATGTGGAGAGGACCTTTTGTTCGTGGCAGCAGCCAGGATGCCAGCGGTGGCACTATGGAGCTCAGCTCACTTGGCAGCTGAGTTAGGAGAGGTTGGATTCGAGAGCGGGGTAGGGGCGGGTCCCACCACTGGGGCCAATACAGGCTGTCCAGAGAGCTCAGAGGAGGGCTTGGCAAGGCTTGAAGCTGAGTGACTCTTGGTGGAAGGTGGTCTCTCACATGCCAGGTGTCCTAACGTGCGCATGGCATGGTTAAAAGTTTCAGCGGGAATGGGTTCCAGAGGAAATGAGTAAGTGGTGAGAGATGATTTAGGAGAGACAAGCAGGAATAGATCACTGGTTCATCTGCTCACTCAAGAAATATTTATGTTGCTTCTTTATACCAAGAACTGCCTCAGTGGAGACAAATACTGTACAAGTAGATAAGTAAATATGTAATATACCAGATCATTAGGAGTGCTGGGAAGAAAAATTAAGCATGGCTAGCAAAAAGGCAAGTGGTGTGTGTGTGTGTGTGCGCGCGCGCCTTATCTGGCAGATAAAGGATAGTCAAGGAAATTTTTTTGAAATGGTAGCATTGAAGCAGGGACCTGAATATTGATGCCATGAGTGCTCTAGGCAGAAGGAACAGCAAGTACAACAAAGGCCCCGAGGCACAGACCATTTGGCTGGTTTGATGAATGACAAAAATGTTGATGTGGAGAGGAAATATTGTGAGCCATATAAACAAGGTGGACGTTTTCTTGGAGGTTTTTGAGAGCCAATGAACAGTTTTTGAAAGATTGTTCTGGAAACAATGTGAAGGAAGGACTGAGAGACAAGAAGTTGGAGTCAGGGAGACTGAACTCCCAGGGGAACCAGGAGAGTGTCTGTGAGCCCCAGATTCCTTAAAGTGGGGTGACAATCCTACAACTGTACTGCCTATGGGATTACTGTAAAATGGAACATGCATAGTGCCACTGCCAAGTAGCAGGGCGGTATATCTGTGTCCCCAAAGCAGAGCTGCCTTTGATGGTTCACGATACCAGCTGAGTGATCTTCTGTTTCTCCTCACCAGATTAGCTGGTTCCGAACAGGAAAGGCTACATTATCTGAGGAACCCAAAGCGAAATGAAAATGCAGGGACTCTTGTTCTAAAACTGTTACGAATTCCAAGGCAGGAAGAGCAGAACTTTAAAACAAGCAGATGAACACTGTCGGTGCGGAGCCCTGAGTGCTCGTGCGTCTGAAGCCAGACTCTGCTTGACCACTGGGTGTTCGGACCCTTGGGGCCAGGGGCAGAACTAAGGAATAAAGTATCCACTGGGTGAGTCTCGGCCGGAGGCATATCCCTCCTGCTTCAGTGACTGAAGGTGACAGTCTCTCCTTTTCTCTGCCCCTAATTTCTGGGTCTCCAGCCCATTCTCTTCTCTGACACACTGAGCCCTGGGTTTGGCCTGAGAGGCCTTGGGCATGATTGTGGCTTTTCTATTCAATTGCTGGGTGATCTTGGACAAATCACTTTGCCTCTCTGAGTCTTAGTTTCTTAGTCCCACTTCAAATGGTTATGAAGATTATTTTGAATCACAATGTATGTGAAAGTATCTAGGCCACAGTGTTTATTGCTTAAGAGTTGTATTGGGACATACACTGCTATTGGGAAGTATTCCCTTGCTTGAAAACGAACCAGAGGACCTGGCTTAGGGAGAAAGCATGCCATGTTTGATGAGTTATGTCTCTCATCATTTCTGTGTGTTGGCTTTTAGTTTCTCCTTCTGGTAGCTGGATGACTACCCCTCGGCCCACATTCCATAATTAGATCCATTAAAACCAGTAACTTCCATGATTGGCAAATCTTAATAGTGGGCCCCCAATGCCTTCAGGGTCATGGCAACAGGGTTATTTCTTTCTCAAATTTTGTTAAGGTTGTCTTCTTGGAGCCCCTTCCCCCATCTCTGGGCCAGAACCCCTCCTGTTTCTTGGGTGCCACCTTGCTGGTCATAGATCTTAACTATCCAGTATATAGTTTGCACTGTCTTGTCTATCCTCAGTCAATAAGCCAGGTGAGGCCCTAGTCTGTATCTGTCTTGCTTGATATTTTGTCTTCTGCACCTGGAGCTTTGGTAGCCAGTAGGCTCTTTAGTGAACGAGCATCTCCGCCTCCTTTGCCTAATGAGGCAGCTGGATGCAGACAGGAGACCAGAAAAGGGTGGAAACCAGCAGAGTGGTATGTACCTTCACATCTCTTCAAAAGCAGTAGGATTGCATCTTTGAACATTTCAAAATTTTTCTTCAACCTAAAAGGAATGTGAATCGCCTTTAGAAGCCAAGATTAAATTCATGTTCCAATATTATGCACAGTGCAGGAAGCTGAATCCTGCAGTTTCCTAGTCAGGGGAAGTTGGCAGATGTCTCTGCTTTCCAACCCACCTTTCCCATGCGGTGGAAGCTTAGGAGTCAAGGCATAGCATGTGGTGTTGAGCCAGCACCGCCTGCCTGACCTCTAGCTGATCTGAAACCTGAGTGTAAGGCTGACTCTCAGGCCCCTCACCGTGAATTCACAAGGGGCAATCAGGGAGGTCCAAATGCAAGTGTACCCTGTCCCAGTAAGAGTGACATCCAGAGATGGCTTAGAAAAACAGCATTGTCTGTGAGTCACCTAGAGCCATTTGAAACTCTGCATTTAATAGGAAATACGTTAAGTAGGCTCACTCAGAATGACTGATCCTGAAAGCCACATTAAGGCACAACCTTTCAAAACGACCACAGCCACCCCCCTACCCCCCTACTGTGTCAATATACAAGGTGAGTCATTCTGGCTTTTCAGTGGCTCTGACTGGTTTACTTCTGACTGGTTTATAAAGCAACCACATTTTTTAGTTCTGACTGGTTTATAAAGCAACCACATTTTTTAGTTCTTAGTTCCGAGTCCCCTTGAAAGGGAATGTGCCAGAGTGTGCATCCTAGCTTAGCGGGATGTGAGAAGGAGGCTTTTGCCATGTAGCTCAGTTTCTTTGGAGAAAGCCTTAATAATTTAACTCAGAACAACTTCAGCAAGCAAATAGGCTGGAGGAGACTGCTATTTCACCTAGCAGAGAGCAATGAGCTACTATTTGGTCTCAAGAAGTAATAGGGAGACTAAAGAATGAGGTCTTCATAACCTATTCCACCAAATGTTTTAATTGCAAGTACTGTAAGTGGAACTGAAGCAGTTATCTAGCTTATTGGCACCTGTCAAAGAAATAAGGAGCATGGAGTTGGGTGGGTGGGGACCTATGCATTGGGTCAAGAGCAATATGCTAAACGGACACGGGATTTAAAGTACAGGGAAAGGATCCAGCCAGAGGCCCCAGTGCCTTCTTGGGAAGGGGTGGGTGTTCTTCCTTTGGCTTTTGCTCAGTGTTACAGACCCCACCTTTAGTTTCCAAATGGCAGAATCTGTGAGGTACCCACTGCTGTACCTCTAGAGCATTGCTTGGCACACAGCAGGTGCTCAGGGAATATCTGTTGAGGTCTATCAGGTTGCAGTGAGACTGTTGCAGGGTTAAATAAGAAAGTGGAGGTAATGGTGAGTAACTGGCAGGATGACTTTCCGAAATGCTATTTGGTGGGTGTTTCTACTGATCTCAAAGCTTGGGTATGCTATATGGTTTACCCTTAAGAGTTCTGGTTGTTTTGTTTTGTTGTTTTCCCCTTTCTGGAGAGGTCTTGGGGATCTGTTTCCCATAACTACTGAGCCCACGGTGGACACTACTGGGAGCTCATCTCTTTCTGACTTAGTGAATGCCCGAACTTGCCACAGTGATTACATGGGGCATCTGGTTACCATGCCTGTGACATGACTCTGGCACCACTGCTACAGAGTCTGTCACAAATCCATGCCCTCCATTCATACCCCGTGTCACTCTCCAGGTTCTCCAGTGGACTAGGGGACACCCAGGCTTCCACACATCCAGCATGTCCTGCACCTGAGACTGGATGCATAGTGGGGGCTCTGAGTCATTTGTGACCTGGGGACTTGCCAGCTAGAAAGACTTGGTGCCAGCCACAGTTTTGCAGCAACCTTGTCATTCTCCTCTCCTCCATAGTCTGAGGTTCTGGCTATGACCTCCATGTCAATGAAGCCCACGGCTCTCCCTCCTTCAGAAAGTGTGGACAAGTATTAGCTAGTGTAAGGAGAAGCTAGGGAGTTTGTTGAATGGGTGTCCAGGGTCTTGATGATCCCTAGCCCTCACTTTTAAAGGGGTTTGGTCTTGTTCTTTAGGTTTCTGCATGAAATCATCGTCCCTCCGAGACATTTCTGGCTCTAGATTTCTAATTTCTGCCATTGTTCACCTTTGTTCCATTCCTGTGCCCTTACTCCTGTACCTGGCTTGGTCCTAGTTTTGCTCTCTTCCCTGGCCCCATTTATACTCTCTGTGCCCCCAGTTCTGGCCTCCTGGAGCTTGCCAATCAGTAGCTCGTCCTTCCAGTTACTCACAGGATCCCCAGCTTCTTTCTGTTTTCACTTTCCAGCAACTTAGTCAGGGGAATATCGAAGTCCTCTTGCAATTCCTTGTGAGCAGCTATTTCTTTGATTATTGTATTCAACACTGCCTGGTAGGAGCTGCTATAAAACTACAAAAGGATCACAAAAGGAAATATCCAGAAAAGGAAATATCCGAAGATACCAAGTGACATTTTAATGTTAGTAAAAAACCAAAACAAACAAACCCACAAATAGTAGTGTAGAAGGATGATTAGCAAGAATTCTTTAAAAGAATATTTCCCTTACTATCATATCCTCTCCTTCCGACCAGTTCCCTCAAGAATTATTTTAAAAATTAGTGTGCCAGGAAACATTTAGTGAATATAAAATCTTTTTCCAATTATGGAAATGTCTACACAAGCCTCACTGTGCAGGCAACCAAAAAATTTGCATGCACAGTGAGGCTTGTGTATCATAGAAATAAAAATGAGTATGTGAGAGTGAACTAAAGACTGTCAATGAATTGTCAAAATAGCAAATCTTGAATGCCTTATCCACATAGAAAGGTTTTAGCTCCCTCTTTCTAGTTTATACCCTAGAGCTTTCTGATATTGCCTCAAAAGGTGCCTCAGCAATTTATACAAACAAATGTTGCAGCTGCAGGTACGATGTGGCATTCATCTCCCTTTCCCTCTCCCCTGGGGTTCGCTGGGCCACCTCTGCTGCTTACCCGGCTGCTCGGAGAAGTCATACTGCTGTTTGCTATGGTTTGGATGTTGAGCAGCCCCCAGAGGCCCATGTGTTGAGGGCTGGCTTGACCTCATGGTTGTAGTAAAGGTGAAGTGGGGCCCAAGGGAAGGTCTTTAGGTCATTGGATGACTGCCCACAAAGAGGATGATGGGACCCCATCCCTTCCCCTCTCCCTCTGCTTCCTGGCTCAGTCAGATGCGACCACTCACTCTGACATGCAGTCCTGCCGTGACGTGCTGTTCTTACCAGAGCCCAAACCAACAGAGCTGAACCTCCAGGGTGATGCACCAAAATAAACCTCCCTTTATTTCATAAGTTTCCTGCATCAGGTATCTCATTCTGGTTATACAAAGCTGGCTACTACACATGAATCATGAGGATTTTGGAATCTGGGCCTCAGGTGCAGCCTCACTATCCAGTGTGCAGTTCTTGAGCGATAGAGTGGCACGGAAGTCAGAGAGAAAGGACTCTCCTTATTTTGTGCCATGTTTTGTCAACTGGACCCTGAAGCCATACAACATATGTCCAGAGTTTAACAATGTGCTTCATAGTTGGCTTTCACAAGTGAGTGGCCTTTACATCCCAGCTGTAGTGCTTCAGTTCCAGTCTACGGCATTTAGGTAAAAAACAAGACATGGTGTCACCCCCTTTCATATTTTTTTCTGGATTCTAAAAAGCCTCATGCTAACTGTAAACCAATAGCTCCCTGGCTTACATAGGAAAATCAGCTAATACTGGCATGCTTTTATGTGTTGGGGTTGGGGTGGAGGGGTGGAGTGTGGTGGGAAATTGTCTGTCTGGAGTCGTAAGAAAATAATGCTCCATAACTGCCAATGCTCCAACTCTGTGCTGATTCTGTTAAGGGTTGGTTTGTGTCCCCAGCCTCCAATTCACATATTAAGTTCTAATTCTGGTACTTTAGACTGTGGCCCTCTTTGGAGACAGGGCCTTCAGGAAAGGCAGTTACATTAAAATGGGGTTATTAGAGCTGGGTGTGGTAGTACTTTCTGTAATCCTAGTGCTCTAGGAGCCGGGGGAAGGCAGATCATAAGTTCAAGTCCAGCCTGAGCAATTTAGTGTCCCAGGAATGCCCTAGTTTGAAACAGTAAATAAAAAAGATCTGGCGATGTAGCCTAGTGAAGCGGTCCTGGGTTCAAACCCCACTGCCTCAGAAAAGGGAAAGGGGTCATTAGGGTGGACTTCATCCAGTATGACCCATGTCCTTATGCAAATTTTGGCATAGAGACACATAGGGAGAAGATGTCACCTACAAGCCAAGGAGAGAGACTGGGCCAGATCCTTCTCCCACGCCCTCTAGGAGGAACCGAGGCAGCTGACACCTTGAGTTTGGATTTCTACCTTCAGAACTGGGAGTGAATATATTTCTGCTGTTTAAGCCACTTGGTTCACAGCACTCTGTTACAGTGGCCTTAGCCAACTAATACAGATTCCAAATTAAAATCTTCAGTTGAGAGCTTTTTGCTAGGATCTAGACTTTTTGGGTTTCAGTTGGACTTCGTCTGGATGATGTTTTACGGGTACCTGAAACTCACTGTGTCTTCAAATGGAATTTTTTACTTTACTGAGCAAACATGCTCTTCTTCCTCTCTTCAGCTTCCCTCTCTACGGAGTTTATTTTGTTCTAATGGCAAGTGTATTGGGCAGGCCCCAAGGCAACCAGACTTTATTATTTGTTCATCTGTACTGCTACTGTGGAGTTATTCGTTTTCCTGATCTCAGTCTCCCCACTCTTCCAATCTGTCATCTATACAGCAATGGGAGTGACCTTTAAAAACAGGATACATATCCTATCAGTTGGGAGAGAACTCAGAATGGTTGGGAACTTTGGTTGGATCTCCTGTGACATACTGCTTTCTCCAGATACACTCTAGATTATGTATTTACAAAGGTCCCCAAGACAGCTAAAATAAATGAGTAAATTATAAACTTTTTTTGAGAGTGAAAAGACATTTCTAAATATAAAATAGTATCCAGCAGTCATATAAGAAAAAATGGATCAATGAGCCTATCTAAAAATGAAAAATGACCATGTCACAGAAAATACTATGATGAAATTTGGAATATAAAACACAAACTGAATAAAAAGCCTTACAAAACTCATGTCAGAACAATGACTATGTTCTTTAATATATAAAAGGCCCTTAGCAAAGCAGAAGAAAAAAGAAATAAGTAGCATAATAGAAGAGTGGACAAAAGGCAGAAGATGGCCCTCCAAAGACAGAGACATGTGTGACTCACCAATATGAAAAATGCCTGGCATAGTTCATAATGAAGAGACGCAAGGGGCCATGGTGAGACATCATTATTGTCACTCTGTGAGATGGGCCCAATTACGACCCTTGGTGGGTAAAGGAGTAATGAAGGAGATGCTCTTGTGGTCTCTAAAGGAAAATGGCCCAACCTGTGTGTGTGTTGGGAAATGTGTCAATACCTTCTAAGCTAAGGGTGTAGATTCTTTAGATTCAGCATTCAACTCCTAAGAATTTATTCTTTAGATATACTTGCATATCCAATAATATATGTACAATTCATTGCTTGCTCCTCTTCTTAATATATATCAGAAACATCCAATGATATGGTGCTAGTTATGTTTAAGTTATAATAGAATACCACGGGTTTCAAAAATATGCTATTAAGAGAAAGGAGAGCTATAGAACAGAATATATAATGAAGTCTTTTATGGATATGCACATTTTAAAAAAAGGTCTGTACATTTATATATGCATGGAAGTTTCCAGAAGGCTAAAGAGTAGTACACAGTAGCTATTACTGGGAAGTAAGGGGGTAGAAACTTGAAAAATTTATTTTACAGACTTTTTTGACTACTTCAATATTTAAAAATCATTTGTACATGATAGCTGCAAAAGACAAAAGCTAGGTTAAATCAAACTACCTAAATAAATAAACGAAAACACCCCATCTGATTGTGTCACACATCTGCCTAAAATCCTTTAGTGACAAAGCCCTACAATGGCCCTCTGCTTGCAACAGGAGCTCCCCTGCTCAGCCCACTTGTTCTCCGCATTCTCCAAACGTGCCCTGCTGTTTTAGGACCTCACACATCTATGCAGAAGATATGCTGCCTGTGAGTGCCTCCCGCTCTAATATTTGGAGGAGATGATCTCAAACTTTTATGCAACTTACATTCTCCTGAAAGGCCTTGACTTGTTCGTTGTCAATTTGCTGCTCCGCCATTAGGGTTTCCCAAAAGGCTTTTTTATAAATATCCATGGCTTTCGATTTTGGTCCACACATTGAAAGGAAAGGCATTTGGAAGGAGAACCAAAAGAAATAAATAAATTTATGATATTTACCTTTGCCCTTTAAAAATGCATACATTATCAATGAAACTAAATGGAGCATGAAGAAGTAAGTGCGGGCTAAGAAGGGCAAGGCCAGCTCACAGAGACAAGTGTAGGCTATGGGAAGGACTTTAGATTTTACTATATGGGGAGATTCACTCTGTGTGTGATTTTTCTCTCAGAAATTCCAAGAAATATTTTTTTTATCTCCTACCAGTTTTGTCATAAATGGCCAATTTCTAGGACTGTCCATGGTTCATAATTGCTAATCAGAGCATTAGAGAAGACTCCTTAAGCCCTTGTTCCTGGTGACTCTCTGGGCTAGGAGATCGATGGAAGTCTCCATTGTGACAGGTGCAAATTGAACTGTGGACCTGATAATTACAACGTGGGCCTCTCTCTCCTCCTTCTGGGGAAGGGTGGCATCTGAGGCAAGAACTTGGAGAAGCTGACTGTCACAGGATAATTGGACCCCCAGGAAAATGACAGTGACCTGTTTCCCTCAGCTTCAGGATGATATCAGCCCTTTCAAGCTAGGAAAAGGGAGAACCTTGAAACCCTGCCACAGGGCTGACTTACTTAGTTTGATTTTGCATCTTCATTATACCTTTAGTGTTGAGAGGGGACATACTTGTGACCCTACCAGACCCATTAAATTGTAGACTGCTTCCTGATTTGGCCTCAGTACTAAAATCCCTGACTCTGTTGGACTCCTGGCGGGATGAGAATTCCACTGAGTGGAACTACCTTTACTGATACCCAGTCTAGGGTCTTTCTGTCTGCAAACCTCCTATCCCAGACCTTGTTTACTCCCAACAGATACCTGTCACGTATTTTGGTGGTCAAATACTTCCATCACCTCCTACAAAGACATACACGTCAAGAGTGTGTGTTCCCTGACTATCTGCTGAGGGGACGACCATGGGAAGTTTTGCGAAAGTCTTTTAGGAAACCTCAAGAAGAATGCATGGGAATTTGAGGCAGCACTTGGGAAGCGCCTCATGGGCAGTGGCAGAGAGGAGAAGTGGATGAGCTGTGGGAAGTGAGGTCTGAGTCTAGACATGAATGTCAGGTGCTGGGGGCAGTGAGACGGGCTGCCTTCCATGGAGCTGCCCAGGACCAAGAATGAGCCTGCTCTGGCTCTGACAGCTAGCTCACCCCCACTTCATTTGGGATTGGGATACTGTAGAAGGTTTTATTGAATAAAACATTGCTAATCTGAGGAGGGAGCGTGAATGTTTATCACAGGAAGAAGGTGAGCTAAGCATCTCTGAATATCAAACAGTAGTGCCTGGAAGTGTTTGATTGGCATGATAATGAAATGGATTAACACCAATGGGCATTGGACCCTGGTTTCCCCCAGGCCCCCATGTCTAGAATAACAGACCATAGCCCTTAAATTGTTTTCTCATAGGGATGAGTCTGGCCAGTTACAGGGGATTTGTTTTGTGAATAGCTGCCGTGCAAACTGGGATCTTGCCACGCCATGAGGATTTTCTCCTGTCCTTCCCCCATTAGCACCTATCTAGTCCCTCTTCAATGAAAATTTAATAAATCTTTGAGGACAGTTTTTAGAAGAGCTCCAAATTATTTGCTACCAAGGGACCACCAGACAAGTCTATCTGGATGGAAGCATGTAGGCCACTCAAGCTCCACTTCCCAGGAAACCTAGCCTGGACCTCTGTAAGTGCAGGAGGCCCTAGTCCAGGACTTTTGAGTAGGAGGATGGACTTCTGGACCTGCCCTAGACCATTATGTCTTTCTCTGGAGACTCTTTTTCTTGTTTTATCCTCTTTCTGTAGGAGTTTTGAGGGCCATGGGCCCAGTATGTCCCCAGCTCAACTCTGGAACTTGGTATAAGCTGAACCAGCAATGCAGACAACCACTTGAAGGACCTTTCCCAGCCCAGGATACTCTGTTGAAAGCAGGAATCTTTGAACAAATTATGTTGTATTCTCACCTTCATCGTCATCGTTCTCTACTTCAGTGACAACTGAAAAAGAGTAGGAAAACTTACTATGTTTGGGTGTGTGGTATGGTGAGCTTGACTCTTTTAGTCTTTTGAGGGAATTAATTTAAAAGTTACCCCCTCAATAGTTGGGGTGACTCAGGGTGGGGATCATGTGTTTTGGGATAAGAGGCTTCCTTAGTATTTCAGCAGCACAGGCTCATGAAAGATGGATGACCTCCCTTTGTTTTTATGTCATCCTGACCACTACGGTTTAAGTTCTGAGAGGGTAAGATAGGCTTTGTCCTTCTTTATAAGCTGCCTAGTATATAGTACATGCATAGTAAATGTTACTGAGTGAACTGAGTGTGAATAATTCATTATCTTCATTTGTAACTGCAGTCACAAATATTTCCTTTCCTCGCAAAATGCCAGAGGACCTGCCTTTTGTTCAAAGTCTTACCTGAACCTTGATCCTTGACACTAAATTCCAAAGACAGTCCTTGGTCATTGGCCTTGATTGAGGCAGGGCTGGTCTAACATGGTCAAAAGCTCTCCTTGGGCACGGGACATATGAATTCTGTGTTCTTACCCCCTTGTAGATGGATTAGTAACTTCTACAGGTCATTTAAAATCATTACAAATTATACCTTCCAAATCAGACTTCACAGAAGACAGTATTGTGATTCCTTGTACTGTTTTTAGTTTCAATTTGGAGAATTTTCCTGTTAGACAGAAAAGGGTGGCCATTATGACTTTCATTTTACACTTTTCACAGTCTTCAGGTTGGGAGTTTTGGATCTGTGTTTTCTCTTTGGCATGCAAGGCTGGCCAGGAGAGGGAAGGCCTACGACTGAGGGACATTGCTGACAGGGCCCAAGCATTCTCTCTGCCCCTCCACTTCCTTTTTGGCTTTGGGCAACTTGCTCTAGGGTGCCAATAAATTAGCGGTCAGAAAAGACAGCCTCTCTCTGCCTTCTCCCTCATGTTATCACTGGCTAGTTTGGCTTCCTAGGATGGCTGGGACTAGGTCCAATTTAGAGTAACTTTTCCTGCTATACCATTCAGTTAGGTGTCTTCAAGGCCTTCGTTACAGGGAGGCATCCCTGTCACTATAGCAAATGTTGTCTCTAGTATCCTGTTGCCAAGAGCTCCTAGAGGTGAAAATGGGGGCTGGCTAACATAGATCTGCTAGGTTTGGCTGCATTTGTGGTGGGGAGGCCACTATAGGTTTTTTTTTTTTACTTTTTATTTATTTATTTTTTTAGTAGAGAATTGATCCTAGTTTTCATTTTTATTGAAGTCAGTATTTATGGTGTGTGTATGTATTACCAAAAATACAGGGAAACCAGAATCAACATTTTTTTGGTGGTCTTTTTCACTTTTCATTTTTTTTTCTAAATCCATTTTATTTTAAAGAGAAGAAGAAATTCAAAACACGACAATCAGGAGGAAACAATGGTACATACATTGCATATTGCCATCCCCAAATCAGTCACCCAAAGCATAAGACATCTACCTTCTGCAGTTTTTTTGTTTTAACTTTTGTAAGTTCTTCATTATTCTTGCTTGTTGTCTTCAGGAATTTTGTGATTCCCCACTCCTTTTCATCTCCTTCAACTCTTTTTTTCTCGTAGTCCTAAACACATGTGTGCAGGTGGGTTCACAGACAAAGACACACACACACACACACACACACACACACGCATTTCTGTCTTTGGAGATGGGCAGTAAAAGGCCCAGGATGGACAGAGCTGCTGCCCTGCTAACTGCATTTGGGTCTGGCCCAAAGTGCCCGGATGAGGGGCCCTGGAGAGGTGCACCACCAATACACCTGTAGCTCTTTAGTGTGGAGCCAAGCACCTTCACAGGCAAGAGATGCTCTAAGTTCAAGAAAACTTATCTCACTGTGATGTACTGATGACCTGTTAGAAATAATCTTCTTTTCTTGAAATGCTTTGCTAAATTATACTTTTCAGCATCTTCATGTTGGGTATTTGGGATCTGGGTTCTTTGTTGGCACCCAGACTCATTTCTTGAATTAATGGGCCTATTCTAGTCCCTCGGGATAAATTGTAAGAGGCAGTTCTCAGTTATGTGTGGCAGGCCATCCAATATTTATGGATCTAGCATATCTCCCACACATAACATCCCACTTTGCTCCAATAGTTCTTTATATAATGTTGTCTCCAGGTCTGCCCAATCCCAATCTTTCCCCTGAGCCCTCACCAATCTGCTTCTAGCTCTGTAGAGTGTGGCATTCTCCAAACTGGACAGGCCATCCAGATTGCCTGCCAGAACAGGCTGGAGTGGAACTACCCCCTCATATAATCCTTTAGTTATATTTGGTTGTGTTCACTTTTCTGTCACACTCTGGACTTACTGAACTTGTGGTTAAATGAATCACCCAAAAGCAAACAGGATTTCCAAACCGTATACATCTCCATCCTGTTGGTTTGTGAGACTTAAGCTAGATCTAACGGATCTCACCTTGATTACCAATGCATTTTACCTCGCTCACTCTGGTCTCATGTTTCTGCCTGTCAATATCTTTTAGAATTTGATTATTGTACCTCCAGCTTCCAACAGTCTGAGACCACCTAAAAATCTAAATATTCCCTCTGTATCTGCGTTGAAGTCTGTCAGACGAAGGTTACACTGGACCAAGCCCTGTGGCTGTCCCTTGGAAACCAAGTTGACTGTGGTCCATTAAACAGTATCTCCAGGTGGCACTCAATTAAGTCACTGCCTCATCGCCTTCATTAACATTCACCTCGTATTGTTGTGTCATGTCCAGAAGCATCCGGAAGCTGTTGGAATTTGGCTTGTGGGATTACCACAGTTGCCTGATCAAATAACCATGTCAAAAAGTGACCTAAAAAGTCACTATTATGTGATCTGTTCTTATTCATCCCACATTGGTTTCTTGTGGTTATTTTTGTTCTCAACATTTGCTCCAGGCTGGTGACAGGCTTTTCCAATTTCCTCTAATTCCTCAAAACCCAGAAACATGATTAAGCTATTTTCACCCTTTCTCTATTCTTGGGCACATTTTATCTAGGTTAAAAGACAGCAGTTACCATTCTCTTTTGATTTTTTTTTTGTTTTCTGCTACTACTTACTTAATTTGTTATATTCTTTTCAATATGAAGATAATTTTCTTTCACAACAAATTCAAAATTAAACAGCAGTTGAAGAACTTGACTTTCCCTGAATCACTTTCCCTGAATCCCATCAACATTGCATTAACAATCGTCCTGTCTGCCTTAACAGTCTTTTCACTCCACTTGTATTTTTAAAAGTCCAACTGTCTTACGTTGCTGTCTATGTTATCATTAACTTCTGCACATGATCTTTCAAAATCTAAGTTCACTAAAGGAAAATCTGTGCAAACACTAGTTTTCACTTTAGGGTTTTCCAATCCCTTTTTTTCTCTTGCCAGGTGCCTTGAAGGATCACCCCTTTATGTTTGCTTACCCTTAACCAAATTTATGTATAGTGTCTCTGCACATAGTTTATCTGTAGCTCCCTGCTTCCTAAGATTGCTTCTTTGGAGTAGGATACATATTTTTTATCACCACGATTTGATCTTGGATCAGATGGAGGCTTTACCAAAAATTTTAAATGTACTTAACAAATATTTATAGGTGTTTACTATGTGCCAGGCATAAGTCTTCAGGATTTCTACAAGCATAGATGTAGAGGCTGGAGTTAGGATTTCTGGTCTTTGTTTATGACTCTGATCTGTGCCTGGATAGATGGACTTGAGAGGCCATAAATAGTGTCTTTGTGGTCTCCTGAACTTCTCTCTTAGGGATGAGGAGGTGTTTCCTGTGCCTTTAGCATTCCTTCCATGTCAGACATGGCATCCTCTGAAGTAACAGATTTCAAGGATTTATCTGGGTATCTGGTTCCATACTGAGCTCAAAGTCTTCTTTGTTGAGAGGGGATGTGCCATGTGAGACCCTCTTTTGTACCCACTGGAGTGGAACAATGTCATAATGAAAAAAAATGCCTTGAAAACAGCAGCCTACCATCCTCAAAATCACTCTAAACTAGTGGGTGTCAGTTCCTCATTGTTTTGCCCCATAGATGCTTCCAGCAGCTTGTTAAGACTGCAGATTTCAGGCCCTCTCAGGCAGGGATTCTGATAAGCACAGGAGTTGGTCTTTCCAAGCACCTGCTGTGTCATTGCCATGGGGGCATACAGTCCAGCGCTCCCTGGGTCAGCAGCCCTATGCCTGCTCTCACTTCTGCTCACTCCTTCTGACCCTTGACGCTGCACTATCAGTCCTTTTTGTTGTGGTCACCTGTTTTTTTCCAACAAGTGGATAGGTGGCCTCTGCCCTGGGCTGAACATTTAGTCATCTGTGTGTTGACGCAGATCCATTTCTCCCTCTCTTGACTTGGTTTTGAGATCCTCTGTCTTCCTGTAGCTATTGCTCCCTGGTTTCCTCCCATGCCTTTCCTTCGTCACCTCATGTTACTGTCTCATGCTCTTTCCTCTCTTCCTGGAGTCTGTGGGCAGCCTGTGTGTGACAGTACCTGTGCTGTCACAGTGGATGCTCCTCCCCAGGCCTCCTTGGTTCATTGGGACTTTTATCGGTGTTTGTGCTCTTGCAGAGCCGAGAACTGGAACAGGTCAGCTGGGCAGGAAGCAGACTGGCTTGCCTGTTGCCTTCTCACAGCAAAACAAGGAGTGTCTTACAGTATAAATGGGGCAAAAATGGGGCATATGGTGCTTTTGTATCATGTGTACTCTTGTGTTGGCTTCCCTTAGGGAAAGGGGAGTTGGGGGGAAACACAGACAGTTTTAGAGGAATATTATGACCCTAGTAGTGTGGGTCACAGTCTCATTTTTGACATGGGGGGCTGCCCCTGAACAGGAGTGGCTTCTCTCCATGGCTTTTAGCTGGTATTCTCATAAGGCCCATAAATTTACTACTGGGATTTGGCAGTGACCCAGGAAGGGCTACTAAGTATAACCGTGCCTTCTCACTCTTTGTCATATGAGCTCCATTCCATTGACCAGACACAATCATGTGCCTGTGAACACCAAGGCTCTCCAGAAAGACAGATTGTAAGCTGTAAGCAGAAGGAGAAAGGAAAGTCTGCATGGCTTTTTAGGGAATTCCTTGCCTTTCTGTGTGTTACAGTCTCTGCTATCAGGGGCAGTGGAAAACACTTTCTTTTGCCCTCTGAAGGTTTGCTGGAATGAACAGACAATTATGCAGCAACTCAACATGACTCAGTGTCTGAACCCTTTTCCATAGGGAAAAGGCACAGTGGGAATGTGTGGACAATTTTTAGGAGAAGAGGGAAAAAATTTTAGGGAGTTTAGTGAGCTTGGGGAAAATGGAGCATATGATGGTCTGGGGCAAAATCTATTGGGTCTATAGTACAGGAAAGAGCATTGTAAATGATTCTCAGACAAAGGTATGCCTCTCTTCCTTGATAAGAGTTTAGTTAATGAAGGCTTAGAAGCCTGAACTTAAAGTAGACAAGGAGATATCAGAGTTTCATCTTTCTCAGCACTTCCTGCTATGTTCTGTGATTTAAAATAGCACACCAGGGCCATCCTTGAACTCATTTATAACCATTCCTCCAATAACTGCTGGAACCTGGGTATGCCATTGGGCCTCACTTGAAAGCTCCAACACAGGTCACACCTTTAGCTGAGGCTTCCAAAGTCATAACATGTGATCAATAGCTATTCAGGCTAGATTTTTGCTAACCATCATTATGTATTGGTTTTAAGGAACTCAGTATTTGGAAAGACATGTAGCTGCAAAACATGCCAATACAAACCAAATATATCTTGTTTTTACAACATAAATTAAATACAGACGTGATGAACTATAATGAGCTTAAATACCCAAGAGATTATGGATGGACAGGGCATCAACAGGGCCTATCCGGGGCGGTGTCCACAGGGCATCTTCCTCCCCATGCTCTTTAAATTCCGCTTCTCCTCTCCCACATCCTTTTCACTTAGCACTGACACATAGCTAAACACTCAGTAAATGATTTTCAGATCCTTACTTATGAATAGTTAGGCAAATGCTCAGATTTTTTTTCTGTCTGTCACTGACTTTGAATTGGGTCTATTTCCAGTTCCCATTTCCATTTGAGAGTTTAAATGCTGATCAAAGTCCCAAATGAACATGTTTAGCCCTAAAAATGCTCCTTGTCCTCTACTGGCTCATGTGGGCTTCACGTACTCTGCCTCTCCATTCTCCTCTCCTAATTTTGTTTAACTGCATTTGAGCTACAAAATTTAGTGAGCGTAGATGGGGACACAGAGGTGAGGTGCTAAGGGAATCTAATTTACTGCTGTCATGACTACAGATGCAAAAGATATCTGTGAATCACTGATAGATCGATCCCACTAAGGCTGGACTTCAATAATTAATAATTGTGAAAAATGAAGTTCAGTCTTCCATACCAAGGATCCTAGAGCAAAGGCCTTTGGGCTTAATTGGGTAGAGAATTAAGACCCTCAATGCAATCTTGGCTAACTCTCTCCTGAGTGGTTCCCAGTTGTGGCCATGAAAATTCACTCTGTGAATGGTAAGGGCTGACTTCACCTGCAAGCTGATTCTGAGACGGGCTGAGTCCTGGCTTCTGTATACATGGTTATCTGGGTATGACCTGTTTCTCTAGGGAACCTGTCTGTAATCCGCGAAGGAAATGGCCTGTGTCCCTGAAGGAAGGTATCCGTGTTCACGGAGGAGGAGGGCAGGGAGAGTAATGAGGAACAGGGGAAGAGACAGGGAAGACTGAAAGAATATCTGCTCTAGTGCTTTGCTGATGCCTTTTCTGTGGGGGTGGAGGTGGGGTGGGATGAAAGAGAGGGCAGGGCTCACAGAGCAGTTACCTTCTTATCCGAAATATAATTGGGATGGAAGCCAGGAAACCATAAGGATGGAGGATAGTATTTCACACAGGACATACTGCAAGACCATTTCTTCCCTGGCTGTGGGCAGACTGGGGGGAGGGATCCCAAGCAGGGTGCAGCCCCCTTACCTTCATAGGCCCATTCTGTCTGACTAGCCTGGTGTCTTAGGGAGGTTGTAGGAGCCATCAGGTAGCCGGTAGGTGACTCCATGGCAAACTCCATGGCAGGCTCAGAGGCAAGTACAAGGGTAGTGAAGATAGATGGGATGATAATAAAACTAGTCTCATGAGAAGTACTGACAGGTGAGCTCCTGTTGGAGGAGAGCAAGGTGTTGGTTAACTCTAGGCAGAAGCCATGTTAGAGACACAGGTCTGAGGCATATTGGGAAGTTGGAGAGAGGGTGGCTGCCCCCAGATCCTGTGGACTTCCAGAGGCCACAAGGTTAGACTGTGTGTTGTTCTGGACAGCAGATCGACAAGATGCCAACTGCTGTTTTACAAAAACATGAAAGGATCTGTAAGTACTGTCAGAGGCCACTGGGACAGAATGCCATCACTGAATATTCTAGAACATTCTACTTCCTTCCTAGCTTACAACCCTACTCATTCTAGTTGGGCCTTCCTCTTTCGCCATTGACTCAGAGAGGAAAAATCACTGGAGTAGGCCACGGAAGGGCCGTGGAAGTTTAAAATCAAGCACTAAGGTTTTTTCCTGTAGTTGGCATCAACACAAGTATATTATCACCATGGAAGTTCTCTTAAGGGTCCAGTGGCAGGGCTTTGGGTGTGAGGGACCAGTCTTGGGCTCTTGCAGCGTAGGATCAAGGAGAATGCACAGGGCCTCACTGCATCTTGTCCCAGAAATCTCTGGCTTTTAACTGGGACTGAGAAACTACCTTTCAAAGAAATGCCAGGGGTCTCTGGAGCATTTTGACTCTGAAATCATTTCATGTGTTCTGGTCAGACTGGCAGAGATAGGATCAAGGGAATTGATCATCATATAAAGGTGTGGTGACAATGGCTGGTAGCAAAGACAGACTGATGTCAGGTAACCTGGGCTTACATGTTGGTCCTGGTAGTCTAGCAGAGCACTGGTAAGCTGAACAAACAGAGGGAGTTATACTTGAGGTAACACCAGCACCTCTTGTCATTTCCACCTTCATATCCATTTACCCAGCACCCGTGCTGGTTTGAGACAGGACAGGGGCTTCCTGGATGCCTGTCCAGGGGGAACTTTAGGCTTCTGGTCTTAGGAAGCAGAACCAGGGCCGTGGTTTATCTGAGCTGAACACCAGCTCTGTGGTCCAGTATCAAGGAAGGATCATGGGCTCTGACCAGTGGGGAGGGGCCTTCACGAGCCTAGGGCCATTTGTGGCAGACGTGGGGAAATGGGAAGGGGAGCTCTTCCGGGTCTGGTGTGGCAGGCAGCTTTCCCATTTACAAGGGCCCAATGGAATGCTCACCTATACAGTCCCCAAACCTGCCTTTAATACACACGCGCGCACACACACACACACACACACACACACGCCGCTCTTCTTGCCAAGCTGGTGTATGTGTGTTTGTTTGTGTGCGCCACAGCTGACCTGAGTCAGGATTAATGCCAGGCAGACTAAGTTTTCTACCCCCTGCCCATTTGGATCTCCAAAGGCTCCTAAAACAGTATCTCTAAATATGAGTTTCCAGCAAGTTTATCCCAAAAGAAAACTGTTACCTTGCATCAAGACTAGTCACAACTGCTGTTGAATAGTGATCCTTGAATTCTATTGGGAAAAAACAGAAAAACAATAATGGCAAAAAAATGTTGAGGTTGAAGTCAAGAGGGCCTAAATTATAGAAATTTCCTATTTTACTTTACCTCGTCTCTCTTAATAGTTGCCTTTAAACATTGTGAGGTTGAAACTTTATAAAATTAGAGACAACTCAACAAGAAGACAGTTATCCAGAAACTGTAGATTTTAAGAATTCAAGTTTGCTTTGTGAGTCTCTTAGGTGGTCACAAGTACTTCCTTCTGTCAGGGGACAAACAGCTGTCTAGCAGAGGTGACTAAGGTGCAGAGCATATAAATGTTTTAAGAATTATTTTTAGTTGCAAAATAATCTGATTGTGTCCTATAACCAATTGTTCTCCTTGAATGATATGATGTCGAGAATTGGATGCACAGTTGGGCTAAAAAGCACCATCAATTCAAGTAATAGGGAAGGACATGGGAAGCAGTCTAGAAATAAGAAGCAAAATATTTTAATTTGACGCATGAATGTTCACTTACCCATAGTTTATTCTTGAAATATTACTGAGGAATATTTATTATTAAAATAATATCTAAAAAATTAAGTGATGTGAACAAATTGTGAAGTTACAATACTCAATTACAAAGGCAAAATACCAACCTGTCTATAGAGCACATTTAGAACAGTGAAAACAAGATAAGGCTGTAAAATTGGAATTACTACTACTAAATATACAGACAAGAAAAGCAGAGAGACAATAAATAACACTAAAATGTGGACGTGTCAGGTGTGGTGGTGCATGCATATAGTCCTAGCACTCGGGAGGCTGAAGGTGGCTGATTGCTGAGAGTTTGAGGCCAACCTGGGCTACACAGTAAGACCCTGGCTCAAAAAACAAAACAAAAACAAAAAGTGAATGTGCTTTATAATATTTGGGTGTTAGTCAGTTGGGTGAGATTTTTCTATTTTTGCAATTTTGCATTTTTAGATAAATGAACAAAATAGATTTTTTCTTCTCAAATTAAAAGATGTATGTAATTTATTAACAGGAAGTAATGTGGGTCAGTGTGGTAGCACATGCCTGTAATCCTAGCAGTCAGGAAGCTGAGGCAGGAGGATCACAGAGAGTTTCATGTCAGGATGGCTACACAGTGAGTTTACGTCTAGCCTGAGCTGCATAGCAAGACCCTTTCTCACAAACAAAACAAAAGAATAAGGAGAAAGGAAAGAAGATAGAGAAGGAGAGGAAGAAGGAGGAGCAGCAGAAGAACAAAGATGAAAAGGAGAAGAAAAGGAGGAAAGAGAGAAGTGCCTGGGAGAGAAGAAAAAGTTTGGGAACCTGCCCTGGCTCTTGCTTTTCTTCTGTGACACTGGAAGGGTCACATCCCCTACAGCTCCAGGACCCCCTTGTGAAATAGGGGTGGGAGATAATAGTTGAGAGAATAACATGAGATAAAGACGCAAAACATACAGTGCACTCCCTCTCTGGTGGTGAACCTGTGGCACAGATGTTATTTGTTTTTCTTTTAAGACAAAAGATGTTAACATAGAGTTGTTTTTTCTAAACTAACACCTCAGTATTCAGGTTTAGCTGCAGTGCTGGCACTTCGTGATAAAGAAGTGGACTTGGGGTCGCTTTGGGGCATATCCGTCATGTTCCCTGACCTCTTTGGGATAAGATGTGTGGAAAAGATGCTGTTTGTAGGTATCATGAGTGCCTGGAGCCTGGAAGTGAGCGGTCCTGGAACCTGATATCTCCCTAACCAGTTGCTATCAAGGCCACAAACTGGGAACCTTCTTGCATGAGAAATGGCTGGCTCTCCTTATGAGTATCTCTGGTACTTTTTTTCTTAGAAATGTAGAATTGCTAGCTTCTGTGGGAATGGCAGGTGGACACCAACTCTCAACTGCAAATGGTAGCACACGGGTAACATTAGGCTAAAAGGCAGCAGGAGTCACTAGGGACTTTCTGGACAAGGGTGAACAAAATAATATCCAATACATTTTGTGCATCAAAATACTCTTGGGCAAAGCCATATGTGGTGGTTCCTGTCTGTAATCCCAGCTACTGAGCAAACCAAGACAGAAGGGTCACAGATTCAAGGCCAGCCTGGGCAACTTAGTGAGATCCTGTTTCAAAAATAAAATATGAAAATGACCTGAGAATACTGTTAGCGTTCCACAGGTCCAGCCTCCAGTTTAAAAAAATACTAACAGAGCTTTAAGGTATTCAGGTCACCAACAGTTCTAGAGTAATGGTGACTATTTTATGTTTTTCCATAAGCATTTAACAAAATACTAACAGTTAAAAACGATATGAATCAAGATAATATACTGTGATGTCATAGTGTTTCTTACCACAGAGAAGAACTTGTCACTAGAAAGCTTTGGGTTAAAACCAAAAATGTAAACAGCAACAAAACCATAAAAGCTCTGACCTCCTAGTGGTTCCTGTCACCACACAGCCTGTTCTATGGCAGCAGAACAATAGAGATTTACTTTTTCTTTCTAGCACCTTTCTTCTCCGGAGTCTCTTTACGCTTTACAACTCATGCAGTGTGGGAGCTCTTGTGTAGCACTTTCTGAAACATCGTGTTTTTTTTAATCATGGCAGTCACACTGTGAAAAAAGATGTTTTTGCACATGGGAAGCTGAAGGTAAGTGCCATGTCCAGGTCATGGGCCTCACTCCCTGCTGGACCTTCTGACCCTGACACCATAGTGTTAGCCCCCGTCTGCCACACCCCCGAAGGGTGGGCTTCAGTCAGATATGACCATCTATTATTTAGGTGTAACTGATGCTGACTGTATATTCAAGTTGCACATCGAATTTTATAGGATAGCTCCAGAAATCCTGGAGAAAATCATGGCTATAAGGAAAATACAGGATAAGGGTCGTTAGACTGGCCTCGCACCAATTGCCCAGGGTGATGGGCATCTCTGAAGTGACCTGCCGTGTGTGGTGGGTGGTGGGTGGCCGGCAGGTGGGTGGAGGCTACACAGCCCTCCATACCTATCTTCCCTGTGCCTCCTTTTATCTTTTGATTATGTCCACTTCACAAAGTAGGGAAATATGAAGAGGGGAGTGCGGTGATCCACAGGGGACAGGGAATAATAACATAATATTAATAATAGCTAATGATTTACATAGACTTAAAATGCTATGTGCTTGGCAGGGCCCATCATGAATTTGTAATTTAACCTTTTAAATGCTCAAGCAATCCTATAATGTAGGTTTACTGATATTCCTAATTTCAATGAAAAAACCCAAGCCACAGAGAGGTTAAGTAGTTTGCCAAAGTCAAATGCAACTGGTAAGTAGAAGAGAACTGATACTCACAGCTAGGTGGTCAAGCTCTCTGAGAGAGAAAGAAAGATGTGCTCTTTGTGGAAGACCCTTACTGCTACCAAGGAAGCAAATGAATGGCAGTGATGAGCCCGTCACTGCCTGACCCTGTGCTATTGCTAGGTGATCTTTCCTGTCAGCACTCTTTTCTGTCAAGGCCTGACAAGGACTCCACCATCCTTCTCAACATGGCTACCCACTGTCAACCTTCAGTAATTAACCCAGCAGAATGAGAGAAGAGAGCCCATGTGTCATTTCTAGGGCACATTTTACAAATATTAATTAATTTATAAAATTGTTTTTTATGTGGGTGTTTGACAACTGGATTCAATTTGCATATTCTGAGCAGCTGCTGGGGTCAGGAAGTTGCTGTGGTTAGGCACTCATGTTAACCATAGGGAGCAACAAAATTATATCTTAGAGATGTTAGGATGTCATTTAAAGTAAAGAAATTCCAGATGTAAGCCTTTTAGAAAAGTGAAGAATTCTCTTGTAAACCCCCTCTTCACCTGTCTTGCATAATCTGTCTTGGCAGTCTGGGTTTGCATGGGCCATGGCATTCCTCCATGGGCTTTTCAAGTCATTTTTGCAGTCATTCTGTAGTTTTTGTCTGCACTTTTCCAATTTTTTTCTAGCAGGTCATTTATTTTCAAAGCTTTTGCTTTATACACAGTTTCATTCACTTGACAGTATCGTATTTGTCCAACTCTAGTGGGTAATATATTTACAAAGATCCAGCACATAGAGGGGACATGTTAAGAATGCTTGATTCATACTGTGCAAGAGAAAGGCCCTGATTGCTATTTTTCAGTATTAGAACTACACTTGATACTTGAACAGTCAGGGGGTTAGAATTCCAAGAGGAAGCTTAAAGGTGGAGGAACATAGAAAAGTGTTTCCTAGAAATACAACCATTACCTTTCTAGTACACAACCAAACTTTCAGAAGGGCAGTAGGAATTAAGGATGATGCACCTGAATATATGAGAAGGACATAAAGGTAAAATATTTGTGTGGCAGCTGAGAGGACCCAGCTTTTAGAATCTAGGTTGTTAGTAATCAGATTTTCAGGAATTTAAAAATTTAAGCTGCCTCATATGCATACAGTTGGAAGTAGAACTCGATCCAGAAAAAATAGTTTAGCTTCATTTCTAGGTCAACAGATGAATGATGAGAAGGACCTAGATTCTTAAATTTCTTTTTTTAAAATTTTTTTTATTTTTAAAAATTTTATTTAAAGAGATAAAAACAGAATAAAGGGTAGCAACAATATAGAATTCCAAGGAAAAAAGGAAAAGAACAACAACAACAACAACAAAACTAAGAAATTATTACTTGACAATTACATACTGACTTCTTGGAAATAGTTGTTCAAATTACAAAGTTAAAATATGTAAAGTAGACATTCAAACAGTGAGGCTATTAACAGCTCTGCTCCACGATCTCACAAAAACAGCAATATGGTCATCCATCTTATCCACTCAAATATACATGCAATTATATCAAAAGGGTAAAATTAAACACAACAAAACAGAACAAAGCAGGTCACAAGAAAGCAATGTAAGAGACATAAATTTCAAAGCTAGACAATCAGAGATATTCACTCTCTATTGTATTGACTCTTGTTTTCTTCTAAATAGTTGTCCATATTGTCACATACAGGGAATTCACATGAAACAACATAGTATGGAGTTGATCTGAGCAGGACGAGGAAGGCATTTCAGGTCTTCAAGACCTGACAATAGGGAAGCCAAGAATGGCTGTCATAGTGTCTTTCATTCTCTTCAAAACACCTGTCCATACTTTCATGTGTGTTGAACTTAAACAAAACAAAACAAACTAAAATCACTTTGAACAAAGAATGATAGTTTTGCTGGATTTCACATCATGACATTATGGAATCAGCACTGGGTACTGCAGTGTCTCTTTTTCTTCAAAGTAGTTGTTCATTTCAACATGTGTTATATAGTTGGTTCTTAAACTGTTTATAAGCTCTACACATGCATGAGTCTCTACGTGTATATCTATGCTGTCTGTATTAGAGGGAAAAACAAAACAAAGCAAGACAAAACAAAACAATTCCTAGAAAAGCATGAAGCAAAAAGTCATATAAAACCACAATACAAGGTGATCTACAATGGTTACCTCAGCAGAGTGTCTCAGCAGAGTATAACAACATTAATAAAAATGAAGCATTGGAGACATTATAAGACTTCAAAAGCAAGTAATAATCAAACCAGAGTGGGTATCTTAGTGAATCTTGTCATCTTCAGTGTAGTTGCCTATACTCTTAGACATGATGATATCCATCATGACATATTTAAATAAAATCAGTCAATACAAAGTAGCAATCTAGCAACCCAGATTCAAATAAGATCAGTCATAATAGGACAGTATAAGTTATACAGGGCTTCAGATCAAGTTGATAGGAAATTAAGGATGATTACCATAATATGTCCTCTTATTTTTGGGATAGCTGACCGTGTCGTCAAGTCTAGTGTAAGTAGACAAACTGGAACAGCTTGTTATCCATCCAAGCAGAGTGATGAGAATAATGTAGATTTTAAATCTTGTTACTCAATTAACAATATCCTCTGCCTTCTTTTTTTTATATATAATTCCTCCCCTTTCACTCCCATGGGGTGCACTGCTTGTTTTGAGTCCCACTGCCTCCCTATATAGAGCCTCTCAATGGACCCTAACTCCTGATCTACTCTGCCTGTGTTTCTCTCTGTTAATATTTCAAGGCCCTCTATACTAGAGGTTACAGCCAATCTTCTCTGCCTTATTTCTGCTATTCTGTTTTTCTACCATTGGTAGTCTATTTTTCTCTTCCACCCAACTGTCTGCCCCGTTCACTGAGGCCTCTCTGCCACTGTTCCTGAAATGCTCGTATTCTTTTTTTTTCTCTCTAAAATGTCCTTCAGTATTTTTCGTAGGGTTGGATTGGTGGTCACAAATTCTCTCAGTTCCTCTTTGTCATGGAAGCATCTTGCTTCTCCATTAATTTCTAGAGAGAGTTTTGCAGGATACATCAATCTGGGCTGGAGGTTCTTCTCCTTCAGGGCTTGAATTACTTCACTCCAAGCTCTTTTTTTAAAATTTTTTTTAAATTTTATTTTAAAAGGGAGTAAAATTAAACACAACAAAACAGAACAGAATGGGACATAAGAAAGCATAAATTTCAAAGTTAGACAACCAGAGATCTTCACTATCTGTCATAGTGTCTCTTGTTTTCTTTCAAATGGTTGTCCTTATCTTCGCATATGGAGAGCTCATACTAAATAACATAGCCAATCTTTTCACAAGATGTGTAGTTCACTGGCTCCCACTTGCTAGGCAGGGGTGAGAGAGAGGGGGGACACGGGATGGGGGACAGGACACATGAGATGTCTGATTCTCAGCCCGCACGCAGGCAGGATCACAGTCGCCCCCCCAGAGACGGGAAGCGTTCCTTGTTCTCCCGGCACCCCAAGTTAACCGCATGGTGCAGGTCCCAATGCGCCAGGGTCTCTCTCCTTCGGGCCACTGAAAGTCTGCCACACTCTCAGCCACCACCCAGAGAGGGGAGGAGTTCCTTGTTCTCCTGGCACCCTGAGTCAACTGCACGGTGCAGGTCCCGATGTGCCAGGGTCTTTTTCCTTCGGGTTGCTGAAAGTCTGCCACACTTTCAGCCACCCCCAGAAAGGGGGGGAGTTCCTTGTTCTCCCAGAACCCTGAGTCAACCGCACTGTGAAGGTCCCGATGTGCCAGGGTCTTTCTCCTTTGGGCTGCCAAAAGTCAGCCACACTCTCAGCTGCCCCCCAGAGAGGGGAGGAGTTCTTTGTTCTCCTGGAACCCCGAGTCAACCGCACTGTGCAGGTCTGGACGTGCCAGGGTCTCTCTTCTTCAGGCTGCTCAAAGTCTGCCACACTCACAGCCACCACCCAGAGAGGGGAGGAGTTCCTTGTTCTCCCAGCACTCTGAGTCAACCGCACTGTGCAGGTCCCAACTTGCCAGGGTCTCTCTCCTTCAGGCTGCTGAAAGTCAGCCACACTCTCAGCTGCCCCCCAGAGAAGGGAAGAGCTCCTTGTTCTCCTGGCACCCCTAGTCAACTGCATGGTGCAGGTCCTGAGGCTCCAGGGTCTCTCCCCTGCAGGCCCCCCAAAGTCCACCATAGTCACCTGCTATTTCTTTCTGATGAACTGACCATTCCATTTCCAAAGTTCTGAAATGGCCAACAGACCACAGAAAGAATTCTCTTTAGGCTCCTGTTTGAAACCAGCAGCTACAGCGATCTGCTGGCCTTGCTTCAGGGCTATACTCCAAGCTCTTCTTGACTTGATGGTCTGTGTCAAGAAGTCTGCCATGATTTTGATGGGTTTTCCTTTATAGGTGATCTGTTTCTTTTCTCTGATGGCTTTTAATATTCTGTTCTTATATTGAATTTCTGAGATCTTGATTATTATGTGTCTGGGTGTAGCTCTGTTTGGGTTGTAGGTGACTGGAGTTCTGTATGCTTCATACATTTGCATATCATTTTTTTTTCTATGCTTGGGAAGTTTTCCTTAATAATTTCTGTGAATAGCCTTTGTAATTCCTCTGTTTTGACTCCTGCTTCTTCATTCACATGCTTTATTCTTAAGTTATAGATCCTCTTGTCATTCTCTAGCCTTCCAATTGTTACTGCCTGCTCCCTTGTTATTTTTAAGAGAGCTTCCCTTTCATGATCACACATTGCAAGCCTGTGTTCAATTTTTGATAGTCTATCTTTGGTTTCTTTTAAGCAGTTTTGCCAACTTTCTATGGAGTCTTTAGTTTCCTGGTAATCTCTTTGAATCTGCTTCATGAATTCTAGGTTTGCTTTATATTCTTCAGTGAACATTTCTCTCCTTTTGTGTTCCTCCATTCTTCTGTCTGTGTCTTCTTGAGAGGTGCCCAGCCTTTCTTTTATTAATCTACTTATCTCTTGTTTAATTTGGATTGCTATTTCAGTTTTGATCTCATTTATGAGGTCCTGAAGATATCTCTTTATGTCCGCTGATGCTGTGTTTGATGTTGCATGTTTGGTGCCCTCAATCTCTTTTGTATTTACCTCTCCTGGATCAATACTCCCAGGGTTGGGGGCTGGGGTTTTTTTCTTATTTCTCTCTCTCATCATGTTTTTGGTTCCTTCCATACAAGTGTATAGTGCAATTCCCAGACCCTTTTATTGTTGGTTAAAGTTCCTCTAGAGTGCTCAGGCTAGGAGCTTCTGCCCTCTTCAGTCAGCTATCAGAGATTAAAGTTCAAGCAAGGGCAGTGTGCACTGGCTCCTCCCTTCTGGGCCAGTCAACCATTGCAGGCCTTCACTGTGTCAGTGTGCGCCATGCTCAGGAAATTAGTTTGTAGTGACCCACTGGGTCCCAGCCAGGGGTGCAGCCCAGTCCAAGCAGATCCCACCAATCCGCTTGGCAAGGGGAGCAACCATCTGAAGCCATTTCCTTATGGAGTTAGGGCTGTCCTGCCCAAATCCAACATGTTATCCAGTTGGTTGCCCCTTTTCCGTGGGAGGTTCTTATTCCCATCACTCACCACGTGTTGATGTCGGTCCCTGAGAACTGCTGGGCTCCCCGGTCTCTGACCTCAGCGTGGCTGCATCAAATTCATGGTGCCTCTGGGTGGGTCATGTGCAGGGCGGGTTCCGGGCAAGCCATGCACAGGGATGTTCAGCTCCACGCTCGGGGCCATTCAGGCCAGTCACATTGGTGCGGTTTGGTGGGTCAAGTTGGTCTCGGGCAGGAATTCAGGCGGCTCGGCGCCGTACTTGCTTATCTTACCTTCTCTAATGGTAGCCCCAGGACCTCATATTCGAGCAGAAACTAGTTTCTTCCTGGGTTGAGAGAGTCCGTCTCCCTCTGTTTGGGTCTTTCCAGGGTGTTCTATTCTGGCATTTGAGCTGTCTCTCTCAGAGAGGATCCATATCCTGCTACCTACTGGTCTGCCATCTTTGGAAACTCCAATTCTTAAATTTCTGAACCTAGTTATTATTCAGTCACGACATCAAGGCAAGACACCCACAGGCCTATGAGCAAATGCACATTAACGGTTGGTAGCAAAGAGCACTCGGAAGTCACTGCCAAGTAATAAAATCCATTTCAAGGAAATGCTGCCAACTGAAGAAACACTATTAGAAAAGTAGCAGCCCTAGGGCTGGGAGTTTAGCTCAGCAATGTAAGTGCCTGCTTGACAAAATGTGAAGTCGTGAGTTCAATCCCTGGTACAAAAAAAGAAAGAAAGAAAGAAAAAAAAAACAATAAAAAAGTAGCAGCCCTGGGATGAGAGCTATCACTGCAAAGTCAAATATTTGGCAGTATAGTTCCTTCCAAGGGAAAAATGAGGACACAGAGGCAGGACAGTATGTTCTGCTGACCTAGTGTCATCATACTGTTGAAATGCATTCTAGGAAACAGAGACTACTGAAAAAACTGAGCTATATGGATGTTCACCAAGGTGCTCTTTTAGAAAGTAATGACAAAATCACAAACAATAAATGATCGCTGTGAGGGGGTCAATCAAAAATATTGAGGCTTAGCCTAGGAAGGCTGTAGGAGAGGAAGGGTTGGAGAGAAGATGCCTCCATGTGTGGCTGGATAGGAGGAAAGCCTTTTAATGTGTTATATATGCAGCACTGGAGAGTAACTGTGCTTGACAGCAATTAATTGAATATTTAAAAATAGTTAATAGACTTATATTTTCCCAGTACAAAGAAAGGATAAATGTTGTAGGCAGTCGATCTGCCAGTTACCCTGATACAATCACAATGTGTTTTATACATGCATTAAAATGTCATACTGTGCTCCATAAATATATACAACTACTGTGTGCCAATTAAAATAAACATAACAGAAACATTTTAATAACATTAAATTCATAAAATATAAAATATTCATATAAGTACATAAAATATATATTACTGCAATGTATAAATACATAAATATATCTTCAAAAGCAGGTTACAAATATTATGATAAAGAATTACCCTTTTACATATATATATATATATATATATATATATATATATATATATATATATATATATAACTTTATCGTCCTGGTAAACAAGAAAGCAATTTCATTGGTCAGTGAATTTCATTGGTCAGCGAATTTTATCCACGTTGTTTTAGAAACTGTGCCTGGACCTACTGTAGGTCAGAGGAGGGAATAACCAAAGTGTGAAAAGTGATCATCATGTCTGAATGATGATGAGTTTTGCTTTCTTCTTTTGGTGCATACTGTATATAGCTTCTGAAACCACCACAGTGAGCATGCGCAGTAAAGAAAATACAGATGATTATTATTATTAATAGGCACCTTGTGTTTCTGTAGTCTCTGCCTGCACTTTTGGCACAGCGCTTACGGGTATGGCTACTGGAGCTGGGAGCAGAACGTGCTCAGCATTCTTCCCACCTGTCAGCACCATGGACAGGATTAGTAGTCAGGAGTTGGCTGCACCTCAGGTTGGGGTCCCCACCCCCCCCCCGCCTGTGGTGACCTACAGCTATCACCCTTTGGGAGCCCTCTCCTTGGTACAGATACTATCTGCCTTCCAGATATGTTTCCTTCTCTAGAGATTCTCTTCCTTCTAGATACTCACTTTGTTCCACATAATTTTCGAAAGGATACTCTTTGTCTTCCGCATGCATTTCCTCCTTCAAAAACTCTTCTTTAAAAGGATCTTCTTTTCCTTTCAGATAGTATTCTTCCTCCAGAAACTCATCTTCCTCCAGAGACTCTTCCTTCTCTGAAAATTCTTCCTCCAGGGACTTTTCCTCCTCTGGGTATTTTTCTTCCTCCAGGGACTTTTCCTCCTCTGGATAGTCTTCTTCCTCCAGGGACTTTTCCTCCTCTGGGTATTCTTCCTCCAGGGACTTTTCCTCCCCTGGATATTCTTCTTCCTCCAGAGACTGTTGCTGTCTGGTGAACGGAGGTTGATCCTGCAGACTCTCCTTACCTAGCTGCATGTCAGTGTCCTCTCCCTCTGATGACAAGGTCTGTATGTAATGTTCAGAAGTCGTTTTGGGAGGATGAAAAGATGAGGCTCCCGATGGCAAATCTTTTCCAGCAGAGGAGCCCTTTCAGCAGCAGGCAATGTCACTTTACTTCCTGGAAACCAAGAAAGGAATGAAATCCCATTAGTTAGTACTAGCTAATTGTATGGTGACTTAAATCCATTTTGTTCAGTCTTTTCATTCAGTAGTCTTTGGGAGGCCCTTTAAGTATGTAGATCCTTATGTGATGGCCTATGAAAAGGCACAAAAAGAGATCAGCGGCTTTAGCCTCCATGAGGTAGTTGGGGAGATCACACCAGAAGGTAAAGACTTTGGAATTATCACACACAAAGTAGAGGAGGAGGTCTGGAGAGTGGAATGATCAGTCTTTAGCAATGTGATTGTTACAGAACATTTGTATTTATTCATCCAAGAAATATTCAACAATAAACAAGACAGATTGTCTTCTAGGAGCTTCAAACCTGGGAAAGAAAAGAGTCATGCAAACAGATGTCTAAACACAAAATGACAAGCACAATGAGAAAGGAACACATTGGGGTGGAAAAGACAGTGATGGAGCCATGGGCTAGGGAAGACCCTTAAAGCACATTCTTACACTGTCATCTCTGCTCAGGACACCGCTGGCTGTTAGCTCATGCAGAAAATCCTTACTTAAGTCTTAACCTCAGCTTCAGTGCTACTGTGAGCATGTTGACTCCTCCAGGAAGCCTGGGCCCCAGCCTCTGCTCCATCTAGGCCTCCTATGGTTTTACTAAAGTAGTCATTTTGCTGTGTGAGGTAGTTTGTTTGAAAGTCTGTTTTTCCAGCAAGTGTGACCTTCTCTAAGACAGGAAGGGACGGCTCTTTTTAGAAGAAGCATACAGTGTTTTGAAATCCTCCATGCATATCTCCTGCGTAACTCCCCACAGTGTACAGGACATCTCTAGTCTGGGTTACAGGCCTTCCTGAGATCACTTCCACTATGTTCTAGTTATTCTCTACAGAGAGTGTTGTGAAAATATAAACCAGATCAGGATATCTGTTGCTCCTCCCATCTCCCACCCCACCTTGGTTCTGTCTTCCTGTCTCTTCCACCTCATCTCATCACATTCTTCTTCCACTGCCCGAGTCTGCTACCCTCTCCCACAGCACTGATCACTGTGCTCAGTTATGTGTATATTTATGTTTACTTTATGTTTTTCTCTTCTACTAGGTATCAATGGGAACAGTTGTGACCTGTTCCAACTGTACTTTCAACACTTAGCCCAGAGCCTGGTGTATAATGGATATCCAGTAACTCTGCAGCCAGTAACTGAAGCGACATGAAGAGATTGCTCTGGAGTAGCATATCCCAAACTCTAAAATAATGATACTAATTTTGCAGAGGTAATTTAAAGACGCTGCTCATTATAGAGGCAACTGGCCCAAAATTCGTGTTAGCTGGGGACTGGAGATAGATAGCTTGGCCTACTTTTTCTAGGTCTCTGATTGGGAAGTTCTGTTCTAGGGAACCATCCAGAGATCATCACCAGGATGTATTTTAGAAGAGCCATGTGATGCTGGAGATACGGGGTGGGATGGGTAAGGACACTCATAATGGGCCAGTGGGCACATTCATCCACTCAGAGGTTTTCCAGAGCCATTGGATTACACGATTCTGATGAGGTTAACTAGAGTGATGAGGTCCTTTTGTAAAGAAGGAAGTGATGCCCAGCTATAGAGGGAGTAGTCAACAGAGTGTCCTCACTTGCCATTGCTTTCAGCTTTGCTTCAGCTGCAGAGTATCTTGCCAGTGGATATGCACTTCTGGGGGTGGCCTGCCTTGTGACTGAGCCAGGTGGGGTTATAAGAGCCCAGGGTCTTAGTCACTTTCCCATCACTGGATGCATATCCCACATCCACAACTTAAAGGAGAAGTGGTTTACTTTAGCTCATGTTTGTAGTCCATGGTGGGCTGGTTTCAATGTAGAAATAGGATGGCAGAGGGGTGTGGTGGAGGTCACCTCTTGGCAGCCAGGAAACAGAAGCAAAGAGAGGAGCCAGTGATAAGAACACATACACCCTTCTGAGTTGTGTCTTTGGTGACCCACCTCCAACTAGGCCCTATCTTCCAACAACAGAGTTAGCTACCAAAGGCATCAATGAATGCGTTCACTGGTGAGTATATACCCCATATCCAGCCACCTTCCCCACATGTGGAAATTTTGGTGAACATTTTATATCTAAACCATAACACCAGGCCAGCCACAAGTCAAATTCCTGAAAAACAACTGTTTCCTCAGAGCTCTCCAGCAAGCTGGTCAAAGCTTACCAAGCCTATTCTGCAAGTACTGTCCTTGACCCAGTCCTGCTCTTTCCTCTTCCTTTCTCAGTAGCTGGACCCAAGAAACATTTGCATCTCCCCAGTTTTCATCTGATAGTTTATTGCCAGAGAACCCATCCTGTGATGGGCAGCTTCACAAAGTATGAATCTGGAAAGGAACTGACTGCAAGAGCTGGTAAAGAGAAGGGAAAAACCTCATGGATAGCTTGATAGTGGGGGTGGTGGTGCGAGGGAGTGTCTAGACCTGCCAGGGGTAGGAAAAACTAGCGCTCCAGAGAGAAGACAGGGACTGTAAGGTCAATTATTAGACATACTATATGGGATGATATCAAAAGAGTAAATGAAAGGTCTCAGATCCTAAAGATTAGCATAAAGGGGGCCTGATATAATTTCTCAGGTGTCTTGACCACTTTTCTGTCACTGGGACAAAATATCCACCAGCACCCACAGTTTTAGGGAAAAGAAGTAGTTTGGCTCATGGTTTTAAATGATTCACTCTGTAGTTGGCTGGCTGCAAGGCAGATATGGCATGGTGGAAGTGTCTGGGGGTTGGAAAGCCATTTAACCTATGCTAGCCAGGAAGCAGAGAAAGGAAAGGGAAACGGGACAAGAGCACATCCTTGCAGGCCATGCTTCCAGTGTCCCCCCTCCAGGCAGACCCCACCTCCTAACGGAGCATTCAGTTACTAAACCCATCCATGGAGGAACCCACTGAGGAGTACACTGCTTCTATGATTTAATCACCTTCTCAAAGGCCCACCTCTTAGTACCGGAGACTTATGGATACATTTTTGATTTAAGACATAATATTAGGAAGCAAACAGCATGGAAAATTTTACCAAAAGAGTCATGATTTACATCTAGATGGGGTCAGCGTCTAATGCTTAAGATCAGGATGTATTTGTATCATATATATATATATATATATATCATATATATAATATATGATATATCTCATATGTATGATATATATCATGTATCTCATATATATCTAATATATATGATATATTTTTCTCAGTGGGGGAAAATAAGTCATATTTAACACTTTTCACAGGATTATTTGCTGATTAATAGAGACTGAGAAAGTCCATGCTCCCATCTCTAAGTAGCTAGGTGGCTTCAGCTTTGCTGACACACAAAACTAAAAATCTTAAAAAATAGATGAGAAGATTGCATAAGAGAGTATCATATAAGTAGAGGTTGGCATAGCTGGCCACCCTTTTAGGGCCTGCCAACAGCCTAAGGGAGGAGGGAAGGCCACATCTGGATGGAGGACAGAACTGAGCAAAGATGAAGCTGAGTGCTCTTGAAATAAATCTCCAAGTGCTGACCATGCTACTTAATCATAAACGGGGTGAACAAGGATAAAAGACAGTGGATGGGGCATCTTTAGCAGCAGAGAGAAGCAAGCTCATTAGGGAAGGACTACCAGCCATGCACACAGACCTGGTAATGAGTGGATGGTCAGAGTCGGGGGACAAAGTGAAGATGAACAGACAAGCAGGAGAAAGGCCGCAGATAGTAGAACAAAGCTCAACCTGACTCACCCTTAACTCACCCCCAACTCACTCATTGCCCTAGGATTTTAGTCTGTGACACTTGGGGTCATATGGTAGATAAGGGGCTGGGGATATAGCTCAGTGGGATAAGTGCCTGCCTGGCAAGCTCAAGATCCTGAGTTCGAATCCAGGTACAAAAAAATGAGGTAGATTAGACTGAGATCAACTCGAAGGTTAAGCCAGACCTGCAGGGGCTCCTACTCCTCCAGGATGTGGCTTAAGTAGATGCTGGAAAAGATTCCGCCACCACAGAGAGTCTCTACATTCAGCAAGTGCGGAGGTTCCTATCTAATGCTGCCCTAGTTGCTTGCACTGTCCTCATGGAGTACTGTATTCCAAGGAGCAACTGCCAGGATTCAGTGTGGGATCTGTGCCTAGGTTTCTGTCCTTCAGCCCTAGGTGTGTCCTGGGGGTGCAGCCAACGCCAAGGGCTGGACAGGTCCCTAGGAGGGAACTTACAGCTAAAAGCAGAATTCCTACAAATTGTCCCCCTGAGAATCACTCAGGGCCCAGCCAAGCCTGAGGCTACTCTGCTGCCCTTCAACATATTCCAAACCACTGGCAGATCCTCCAGGGCTTCATGTCAAAGGAAAGAGAGCCTCAGCCCCGTGAGGCACTCCTCCTTTGTGACTTCACCCATTGAAGTCACCTGGGAGGGAGTGCTGAATGTTCCATCCTAGAGTCTTGGCCTTGGAGAAGCAAAGACAGCAGGCCTGACTAGGGCAGAGGAGTCCCTGCCAACAGTGTACCTGAGGTCACTTCTGGTCCGTATCCTGTAGGGATGTAGAGAGCAGCCTCTGAGCACCTACTGCTCCAGGTACCATGGACGGTGCTGCATCTTCAAGTGATGCATCTGCAACATGGGACCATTTCTAGGAGGGGGATCATGCATGAAAGTCAAATCAACTCATTGTGAGCACCTGAAGTTCAATTTGGTGCTTAAAATTATTGACTCCATAGACTTCTGGGAGAAGTGTCTTCCCTGAGAAATTGAGATCATGACAGTGCTTCTCCACCATTAAGACCTATGGTCATCATGAGGCAAGTTCTATACCATCACGGAGCTCAAGGTTCAGGGTAACCTCTCTGAATTTATCAAAACCTGGGGAGATTAGTGAAGGGATGCTGCTTGAAAGTTCTACTAGTCTCCTTGGCTGTCCAGTACTGCTTTGACCTGGACATCACACACAGAAACCTCAAGCGTAAGAACTTCCTGTTTTCCAAGGACTTTGACAGCAAACTGTCTGATGTTAGCTTCCCCAACTGCTGCCTTTGGGGAATAGACAATAGCAAAACTTTCTGGGGGTTGGGGGTGTGTACATTTCCCAAGGTGCTATAGGGCATCCTCTGCCAGCGCGAGAAACGCAGGCAAGGTCCTCTCCATAATGGTCTGTGGCTTCACGCTCTACCACAGCATCAAGAAACCACTGTGTAGCCAGAAGGCGCACCATGTCAACTTCCTCTGCTCCCAGCACCTGAGAGGAGTGTGCAAGGGCTTCACCTACCACGGACTGCGGTCTGACAGCCGCAGGCAGCTGCACATCTACAAGACCCTCGGCCAGTGCTGGATGCAGCCCGAGGCACAGGGCTGCAGCTTCTCTGCAGTCATCAATCGGGGGACGAGCTCCCAGGACATGGAAACCTCGTGGGTCCCTAAACCTGGTTCTCAAAACAAGTTCATCTGTGGGAGAAAAGTGACTGTAGATCAGTGAGCAAAATCCGTGGGCAGAGGGCCTCATGGGTCCTTGAGGTACTGCAGGGCATCCCCGACTCACACAGACTGTTTGCTATCCAGACCAAGCTGGAGACTCAGCCTGAGAGAAAACCCGGAGAAGATACTGTAAAAGTGGTCAGGCAGTGGGAGGTCCTGGGACTTGGCAGGCTTCTGAGATGCTCTCCCAGTGAGCCTCCTATAGCCCATGCAGGCTTGAACCTGAGACAGGATGAGTCTAAGAAGCTCTGAGGATGTGCTACTTTTGTCAGTTTCTTTTTTCTCTTTTTCAACTTGGTAACTCACATGACTTGACACAGTGGCCCTTTGCTTTTCATCTCGCTCTGGACAAGCCCATTTAGACCTGGACCATAGACTTCCCTGCTCCCATCTTCCCAAGTCACAAAGCTGTCATGAAGCCAGGAAGAGGGGTGCCCTGGACATTGCTGCTACAACAGGAAAACTGCAGAGTGAGCAGAACAGGAAGGCACCACCGTCATCCCTGGGCACCATCTATCCCCGCTCATTGAGTGTGGGTGGGGCGGTGGCTTAATATATTGACAGGAGGCTGGACAGGGCTGGTTGTGGACAGGCCATTCCTCAGCCTCAGGTTACAACTTCTCCAGCTCTGAGCAAGAAATCCACTGTCTGTCATCTGCTTCCATTTAAAGGCATTGACCAGGAATGTGTTCTGATTAAACCAACTTGAGCAAAGCGATTCTAGTGGCCACTTAATGGACAGTTAAGAAATGGCAGATACTGGGAGCTTTGCCTGCAGCTGATTTGCTTTTTGATTGGTCATTTTATGGCTCAATGGCATGTGCACGTCTCTCTGTGTAAGCTGTCTCCAGTGCTTTTTGGAGGAGGCAAGGTACATATCACAAATGAGCTAGTAATAGAGGAAGCTACCCTTGGGGCAAAGTTTGGGGGCTTGTATCTATGTTCCTGGAAGCCTCTTTCACTTTAAAGGAAGCTGCACTAGCTTTAAACTGGACTTAAAACTTGAGCACAACAGCTGTGATTACTGTCTATTTCTACCCTCTTCTTCTTAAAGCTTTCCTCATAAGCTAGAGCTAGGGATAATGAGAGCAATCGGAGAGCTGTGACAAAGGCTCTTTGCTTGACTAAACTAGAGTCAGGGTCCTGAGCCTTCTTGGGGGTCTACCCATGCACCTCCTTGCAAAATCTTCTGCAGCAAGAACCCGGTCAGGTCAATTTAAGAAGAAACCTCCACCCCTCGGAAATGATCATCTTCAATATATGATCAGGTTCCTCACCCATCATCAACCTCCCAGTGATGTCTCATCTCCTTTGCTTGTCTTCAGCAAGAATCCTGTC
>PVJX010016298.1:0-40613 GCA_004027295.1 Dolichotis patagonum | reverse complement strand
GTGTGTGTGTGTGTGTGTGTGTGTGTGTGTGTGACTTCTCTGCACACTGTTCCATTTCCATCACTTACTGGCAGCATGGCTCTGGAAAACTTACTCAGCCTCTGTGCCTCCTTTTCCCATACTGTGACATACTACTGCCTACCTACAGGGCTGAACTGAGGACTAAAGAAGGTAATTCTCCCACTGTCCTCACCACAGGACCTGTGTAATATTAACCATCCTTAAATACTTTTTTTTTTTGCCTTGTTATTACTATATGCTAAAACATAAAGAAGCCAACTATTTGTACATTACAAACCGAACTTTGAGGCCACAGAGCAGGATTTGCCAAGCATGCACGAATGGACACTGTGACCCCTAACCCCTCACCCACAATATGAGTATGGAAAGGGAAAATAAGGAAGCAATTACCAGAAAAAGGTGTCTGTCTTAAGAGAATTGAGGTATGTTTTGAGTCTCCTTTCTCAAGAGCAAGGGTGTCCCTCACCTCAAGCTAAAGAGCTTTGCCAGAGTCACTCAGAAGAGTCTGGTGTCTGCTTTGTCTCCTCAAAACACCAAGAACACAGAGTTCTCTCTTATTCCAGAGAAGAGGGCCAGATACTAGTCTTATCCTGAGAGTCTGGCCCAAAGCAGCAAGAGTGCTTCCCATAACATAGATCATGTCCGGGCCACATACAAGAAGGAGCTGGCCAAAGCGCTAGTGGGGTTTCTGATGAGGTAGACCTCAGGTAAAGGAGTTGGAAATGCGTAAGAGGGAAGAAGTAATTATGAGTAACCAATTAGAATGGACATGCATTCACTGTGCCTAGGCAATCACAGGAATCCCTGATTTAAAAATGTGGTGAGAAGAGAGAAGAAAGGAGTGTGAGAGAGAGGAAGAATTCTCTGGCGAAAGAAACTAAGAGGACAACAACCCCATGAGAGGAAGTCTTGGTTGTAGACTGTCGAGCCCAAAAAACACAAGCCCAGATCAAGCCAGAATTAGACAGTGTATGAGTTTCTAATGCTGCTATAACAAACCATCACATTTTATAGGTCTGGGTGAAACATGTCAGAGATGAGTCTGAATGGGCTAATATCAATGTATCGGCAGAACTGCCTCTCCTGCTGCGAGCTCTAGAGAAGAATCCAGATCTTCTTGCCTTTCCAATGTTCTAAAGACTGTCATGGTTCATATCCTTGTTCTGTCTTCAAAGCTAGCAACGGCAAGTCATATTTTCCTCATGTCCTATCACACAGATGCCCTTCTACCTCCCCTTTCCATATACAACGATGCTTGGTGTTATATTGACTCCCCTGAGAAACCCAGGACAATCTCACCATCTAAGCCCCACTGGTTAGCAATCCTATAAATTAATTTCTATCTACCGTGTAACCTAATGTACTCACAGGTCCACGGTACTAGGATGCACACATCTTTGCGGACCCATTACTGCCCCTTCCACAGTGAGATTGTTCGTTCCCCTTACCTCCTCTCTCTGTGTTAAAATCAGCCTCTGGGGAGGCAAGGAAGCCCAGCTAGTTGGTAGAAATAAAAAATGACGGGTTGGTGTTACTGTATGGATCTTGAAGGTCCCTCTATATTCAATAGTTGGCCCCAGGGTAGTGTGATTGGGAGGAAATGGAACATTTAAGACATAGAGTCTGGTGGGAGGTGTTTGAGTCACTGCAAACATTCTCTTTAATGGAATTATACAACCCCAATCCCGTTCTCCCTGTCTGGCTTCCAAGGGAGTGATTTTTGCCTTGCCAAGCACTCCTGTCATGGTGTCTTACATTGCCACAAGCTAAAAGCAACGGAGTCAACTGATCATGGACAGAACCTCTGAAAGTGACAGCCAAAATAAATCGATTATCTCAGATATTAAAGAAACAGAAAATTCACATACACACACGCACACACACACACATGCCTGGGAATCAGAAGACCACTTCCTCTTTACCCATTATCATGCCCATCATTGTTAACGTTTTCATCAGTGTAGCGAGCAGCCAGGAGGGAGGTCACATCTAAAATACAGATAACCGACAGAAAGACAGGTGTCTCATGACCTCACTGATATGTCAAATCCAAAAGACCTGATCATACTGAAACTGAGAGGAGAATGGTGGTTACCATAAGCTGGGGACAACTGGGGAGAAAGGCACATTGATAAGTGAATACTCACTTATAGGTAGCTAGAAGCAAAGAGTTTCAAGGTCCTATTGCACAGAATGGTGACCACAGATAACAATAAAGTACTGTACATCAAAAAGCTACAAGAAAGATTTTGAAAGTTTTCAATACATAGAAATCATAAATGAGAAGATTATTATTTAACCTGATTAAACATTATGCAATATATACATGTATAAAGTGTTACATGTACCCCATTAATACTTCTATGTATTTGTGTACTTGTTAATGGTAAAAATTAGATTGAAGCAAATAAAGTTAGAATTAAAATTAAAGATAAGTTTTTTATTATTGTATTTTAATAATTAAATAACAGAGTTGCATCTCAGACTGGAATTAATGGGTGACTTTTTAATCGTAACACAAAGATATAAGATTATTTTTCTGGATTTTATGCAATGAAAAGAGAAAGTAGACCCACAGAGTGAGTATAAACAGGGATTGGAGGAAAAGTAGAGATTCTTTTGTGAGTATAATCCCACAACTCATTTTCGTTCCATGTACCAGTTATTATTGCTTCTATTCTTATTGCTATGATAGTTACTATGAACCTCCTTCAATTAGACTTTGGGTAACAGGAAGGCAAAAACCCTATCTTGTTCATCTGTATATCCATAACAGCAGCACATGCCTGAAATATTGCAAGTATTTAAAAAATGAATGTGTGCAGAACATCCTGCCGGGATTGTGGGCAGAGCTGACTCCAAATGGCCACATCCCTCATTCAAAGTGTCCAGCGTGATGTGCTGTTTTCTATCATGGAAAACCTGTGCCAATCATGAACCTCTTCTTACTGCTTTTGAATGGTAGTTATCGTTTTCACTCTCAACTCCAGAATTGTGTAATTATGCTTTATAACATATGGCACACACAGCTCCCTGAGAAGATGGCCCCATCAAAATTTATAAGGCAAAGAGTTTGCATCTCTGGCTTTCCATGGGCTTAACTGCCCAAATTACAGTAGCTTTTTTTTATTCCTGGGAGAGAGGAGGCCAGCATTCAAAAAGCGCAAGAACAATCAGAGCAGCCTTACTCTCCAGCCACCTTCAGATTCAGTCTCTACTCAGCTGGAACGAAAGGTGGGTGGAGGCGTGTAGCCTTCTGAGAAAGGAAAGTAAAACTGTCAGCTGATCACAGCTGGCTTTTGATTTTTCATGGAGTAGAGAGACTAGGGCCACATGAAAAACTGAGAGACAAGTGCAGAGGAACAATGAAGTGCCTCTGTGATGCAAAGGTAGCTTCCTTCTTAGAAATACACCAGGTCAAGCCCACAAGATGGATAGGGCAGTCCCACCCACACCAGTTCTCCAGCTGCAGGGGCTTGGGACACACTCAGAAGCAACCAGATAGGGGAGGCTCCCCAGGTCTGAGGTGTGACTAAAGAAAACTAATCAGGCAACTGCAGGAAAAAGGATGGCGCTAAAGTAGATAACCTCTGGAATCTAGAAAGGACAGTCAAAAGCAGTGATGTGTGAGGGACTGGGCAGCCCCAGCCAAGGCAGAGAGATAGTGCAGGGCTGATGGAAGGGGTGGGCCCTCTCCTGAGTTAGGGAGGCCACAAGCATCCATTCTTAGCTCACCGAATGGTGTTCTGATTGCCAATTTAGTTTCATGGATATGAGGAATTTTGAATAACCCAGAAATTAATAAGCACAGTATCCTGATTTTTAAATTTGGATTTTTAATTTATATACCTAGTTTTATGACAGCCTGAGTCATTCTCTAAAAATGACCTAGGCTTTTATAAATCCACCAAATTATGATGATTCATGTAAACCCCTCCTGGGCAGCCAAGAGTAGCTCTCTCTAAATTCTAATCTTGATTTCTTAGCCATGGACTTATAGAGTCATTAAAAATAGCACTAATATACTAGACCAGTGGTGGCTAACCTATGACATGTGTGCTACAGCAGGCTGTTTGTTATCACTGAAAGCTTGAGAATGAGAGAGAGAGCCAAGCATAGTTGTGCACACCTGTAATCCCAGTGCTCAGAAGGCTGAGGCAGGAGGGTCACAATGAGTTCAAGGCCCAGCCTGAACTGCATAGTGAAACCCTGACTCAAAAAGACCAAAGAAAGAAAGAAAGAAAGAAAGCAAGCAAGCAAGCAAGCTATAAAATATTTGCTAGCACTGTACTAAAGACACACACACACACACACACACCCCTCACAGAAAATTCCTATTTGTCCTTCAAGACTTACCTTAAATGCTACAACTCTTAAGTTTTTTCCACTTACATAGTACTCTGGGTAGGAGAAAAGCAAAGAGAAAAATCAATGGACTCAGAGATTCACTGTTTTTCACATCTTTTTAGCTGAAGGGCCCTAGTTCAATCAAAAGTCTTCATAGAAGTCAATAGACATAAAACAGTCCACATGGCTCTACTCGAGCTGAAGAGGGGTTAGGAGCCCTAGAACTCAGTCTCTGGATTACTCCAGCCCACCCACATGACAGTGAATCCTCTCCATCCATGGTTTAAAACCTCTTATACCTCAGTGTAACTCTCATTTTACAAATAAGGAAGCTGATACAGAATTTGATATCAGAAAGCAGTTTATACAATGGCATCATATGATTTTCCCAAACCATACATGATAAATACTATGATATTTATGTTGTCCATTTCCAGGTTTGGAGGCATAGCTAATCGATTCCAGATGTGGTCTCAGAATCCTTCTCAATACAACATTCCAGTAGGCTGTTGACAAGTGATTGGAGTTGACGTGTAAGATGAACTTACAGATGAACTTATTTAGCATTCATGTTCTAAGTAGTAAGTTTTTCTGTCCTAAATGTCCACATATTTTATATCGCAGAAAATATAAAAATAAACATGCCAGATCTATTCATTGGTGGTGGTGGTGATGTCATTTTAAGAATAAAAAGACTGGGAGAATCCCTTGTTTTAAATCGTCTCATGTTTGATAGAATGAAAAAGCTGGCATATCAAATTCCAGTTGTGACCTAGCTATTATTATCATTTTTTAAATATTCAACTCTTCATTATTAACATTTTCCTTCTTAGGGAAAAGAAATGAATGAGAATGGGGAGGCATCACCTTATTACTACCAAGTTGGGATTTCCTCATTGGCCTCTGAGGGTTCACCCAAGAAGGATGTTCTTCCTTACTGGTGGCCAATTCCAGCTCCCCACATTAGTGGGCATTTCTACTCCTTGCAAGTCTTCCACTGATGCTTCCCTGGTAACAGGGACAGGAGTGCTTTATCTCTGTTCACCACATGACACATGACATCCCAACAAAGATGAAACCTGAGTTCCTTATGCTGTCTGTTGCTGACATGGGTAGGGGTGGGATCTCCTCTTTTTCTGTGGTATTTGATTTGGGAAACCAGTTATTTTCCAAAACTATCTTAATTTCTTTGGGGATGCCCTCTTTCTAGCCCATTGGCTAGACAGAACAGGTTTGGTTTGATTGCTTTGCTTTGCTTTGCTTTGCTTTTGCTTTTGCTTTTACTTTTGCTGCTATCTGCTCCTGTTCATATTAATAGATTAGCACTTTCTTTAGTATCAGGTCTGGAATATATGAAGCAGAGAAGGCCTCAAGGTTCTTATCCAGCTTGCCTTTTTATTCTTGCTTTGGGAGTTTTCATGTGGTTGTTTCTTATATAATGTCCAAGATTTTTAGTGGTACATAAGAGGAAGAATAGGAAAAATTATATCTAGTCTAGCTTCTGAAAAATGGAAGCCTGAATTTCATTTTCTTTTCCTGTAGTAATTTTTAATCTTTCTGTAAGTTTTTTCAGGTGGTATCTCAGGGCAGTAAAATATATAAATTCTTGCATGTCAAAAAACGTCTTTGTTTTGCCCTCACTAGATAGCTTTTCATGAGAATAAAAAGACATCTATCTAGGTTCAGCGACTTCCAATTTCAGTTCCAAACACAAGAAAACTTAGAAGTTGTCACTCCCATCTTTAAAATAAGCAAAAGCTGAAAAACTAAATATCAATTATTTGTCTTGGACCCTGAAATTCTGAAGAGATGCACAAACCCAGAGACTTGGAACAGAGTTCTGCTGACCTGGCGGAGAAGCCCCAGCAGTCATCGGGGACAGTGTTCCTTTTTTTTTTTCTTTTATTTATTACAGTAAAAGACACATTGCCATTAACCATCCTCAAAAGATGTGTTCACCACATCTGGTCCCATGCAACTTCTGGCTCTTCCTCCAAATCAAAATGACCATGAAAGAGGAACACGTTGACTTCACCGAGGGCATGGAGGTACTTGTGACCGTGCAACTAATGAAAGAGGCACCCAGAACTGCTTCATAAAGTGGCAAGAATGATGAGGTATCTTTTTTTTGTTTTTTGAGGTATCTTTTACTATAATAAAAATTTTAAAAATTTGAACATTCCCCTTATTTTTGATCATTTCTGCACACTAGTATTCACAAACTGAGGCTAAACTCATCTGTAAAGTGCATGAACGAGCAACTACTCTTGATTGTTTAAAAAAGTAGACATTAAGAGTAAATTTTTAGATTAGGTATTTAACAGGCACTCGATACCTGCTGAATTGACACCGAACGTGAGGTGTGTTCCCAGGTCCTGGCTGGCAATTGTGCATGTCCGCATGGCCCCTGAACCTCTCTTCCCATATCTGTGACCTGCACGTCCGGGGCAGTCGTGGGCCTAATGGGACAGCGTCCACGCGGGTCCGCACACGGAGCATTTGAAAGCTGCTCCGGCGCCACACGTGACTCGCTGACAAAGTTATTACACAAGAAGCCCTGGAGACTTGGTAGTCGTCTGGCCATGGTCTCCGAACACAAAGCGGTCTCCGCGAGAAACAGCTAAACACCGGGGACAGTGTTCCTTACAGGGTCACTTTGATGCATCGCTGGAGGCTGAGTGGACTAAAATGAGAGGGAGAGACACAGGCTTTGTGATGAGATGTCTTCTCATTCTCTTGAGTTTTGCCTCAGGGAATCCTGCTGGAACTGCATGGGGAAAACCAATAAAGATACTCTAGTGGTTCTGGCAGAAAGGGGGAAAGAAAACATTGGCTGTGTTCTCCATAATAAAAGCCTGGAGAGACGATTTTATCAACTGTCCTACTTGCAGAAGGGAATTAGTCTATCCCAGCACCCTCTGCCTGTCCTGTCTCATCTCTTTAAGGGGAGAAAGCTAAGAAACACTTGTGAAGGTCTTAGATTTGACATACAGATCTACTAAAAGACTGAGATTTAATCATAAGACTACAGAATGATTTCCTCTCCCATAACTTACCCACAAAACACAAGAGGTCTGTATAGACTACAGGCCAAACTCCTGGGAGAGAAGACTTTCCAAATGAGGAATACAGTACTCAGAGAAACCCACAGCCAACAGGAGAGATGAGAAAAAGATATAAAGGAATCTGAAGTCTCTGACACCTGCAGCTATAGAGAACAGTAAACACAACACAACCCTTTGTCTAATTACATAATTCTCCCATAAAGGCCTATTTACACGACTTATTGGGCTTTTAGCAACAAGAAAAAATTACAAGGCACCCTAAGAGGCAGGGAAAATCAAGGTCTAACGAGTCAAAGCTGGCACTGGAAGCACAATCAGGCATGACACAGATGCTGAAATTGCCTCACGGGGAACTTAAAATCAATATAATTAATGCATGAAGGATTGTAATGGAAAAGGCAGAAAACTTGCAAAATGAGATGGGTAATACTAGCAAAGAGATGGAAATGCTCAGAAATAGTTTCTAAAATGCTAGAATCAAAACACCTGTAAATTTGTTTGCAAGGGCTGCCATAATAAATTATCAAAAACCCAAAACAACAAAAATTTATTCTTTCACAGTCTAGAGAGCAGAACTCACAACTCAATGTTTGGGCAGAGTTGGATCTGGAAGCTTTTTTGAAGGGAGGAATCTGTTCCATGCCTCTCTCCCGCCATTTAGTATTTGCTTGTATCTTTGGCATTCCATGGTGTTCGAAGCTTCTCTCCAATCTCTGCCTCCATCTCCATGTTGTTTTCTGTGTCTCCCTGCCTCTTCCCCTCCTTAGATGGATACCACTCACTGGATTTAGGGCTCATCTTAAATACAGGATGACGTCACCTAGATCTTTAATATAATTGCATTGTCAAAGATACCCTCTGCAAATAGGTACTGGTGATTGCACATATATTTTGAAGGGACACTATTCACTATACATTGTAATATCATTACTAAAAGCTTTTATACACTCATCAGTTCAACCAAGGAAAGACCCCGGGGCTTGAAGAAGATCAGTAGTATCTTTCCAAATTGAAATACAGGAGAAAAAAATGAGAGCAAGGAGAACAGAATATCAAAGAACTAAGGGAAATTTTCAAAAGCTATAAATACATATAATTTGAATACCAGGAGAAAAAAAGAGAGGGGCAGGAAATATGTTTGAAGAAATAACAGCTGATCCCTTTTCAACTCTGACATAACAGATTACAAACCACACAGACGGGAATCTCAGACAGACCTAAATCATAATAAATTTCAAAAATCTTACACAGTCGTATCATATTCAAATTGCAGAAAACCAACGACAAAGAGCAAATCTTCAAAGAACCTAGAGAAAAATGACACCTTATCTATGTCTCGATGTAGATTCCAAAGGAGTCTTCCAATGAGGAAAGGGACTGGACCTTCAGATACACAAAAAAAAGGATGGACCAAGGAAAGACAGTCCTTGGACTGCCCTTTCCTCCCATTTTTTTGTCGTCTTACTGAAGTTCAACTAGTTTTATTTCATTTTTTTTTTAGTAAAGAACCCAAATCATTAGTAATAGGAAATAACTGATACTTCAAATTCCATACAATACACCAATGATAGCCTATAAGCAGTAAATTTATGCTCAGAAAAATATTAACTGTAACAGAAAGTGAAGCCACAAAACAAAAGATATACTGAGAATGTCTTGCAGATCAGCCTAAAAGCTATCATCTGGTTTCTCTTAAATTTCCTAGCATCCCAGGAAAATAGGAAACCCATTGAATTACATAAGTCTCACATTTGAAAAGTAAAAAATAAACCGTTTCTAAGATGATATAAAGCATTTTGAAAAGTTGAATTTTAAAATAAATGTGTCATATGAAACTTAAAGTGAAAAAAAGTGAACGACAAAATAGATAATAATAGCAACACCAGCAAGAACAATTGCCACTTGGAGTACTTACTGTGTGCCAGGCACTGTGCTACACATTTTATGTGGATTGAAAAGCATCTGTATAACAATTCATTATTGTACTATTAAGAAGCACTAACAGATAGAAACGTTTAAATTGTGGAGTCATCGAAGTTATTAACATTAATACACATGAAATTTTTTTTCTTTTAAATTTTCAAACAGGAATGCAGTTCCCATGTGCCACGTAGACTCCTGTATGTCATCTCCAGGCAGGGCCTGCCCTGGCTGACCATCCTGGAGAGCTGTTCACTAAAATCAGTGAAAGTCTTGAAGTCAGGGTGAAGAGAGTCAATGCTGATGAGCCCAGTGCAATGGACTGAGCCAAGAGAGAGCGAAAGGATTTGCAAGTGCCCACATGATCTAGATATAAAACTAGGGCCGGGATGGATGATAGTTAGATTTTTTCATTCACTATCAATCAGTCCTAGTACAGGTCTCTGCTCTTTTGCACCAATTTAACTATTAAATGGCACAATAGGTTGCTTCCTTTTGGTCTGTTTTTAGTTCATCCTCATCTTTCCCTTGTTAAAATGTGAAGCATGCCATTTTGGTATTTGTCTGATTTGATTAGATATAGAAAAGGTAAAAGTAGCTCATGATAATGAAGACAGCCTGTATATTTCAGCATTTGGAGGAGGAACACAGGCTGATTAGAGCTCAGAGGCAGAAGGGAAACTGGAGTGTGCTTTCCACACTTACTTCAAGCTTCCGAAGTGCCTCAGCTGTTCCAGCTGCCGTCCCTATTGGTACCATCTGGGGTCCTGATGCCGAGTCAACGCCCACTGAAGGTTGAAAGGAACAAGATGGTGGGGGCAAAAACTTTCTTCTGATCTTATGAGCAACTTGGTATGTAGCGCGACTACACATGTTCTCATGTTCTCCCAGCGTGTTTTTAATTGTGGCTCATTTTCACTTTCAGACCTGTCTTGGATTTGGTAATTTTTAAAATGTGGTCATTTTATTGATCTATTGTCCTAACAGATATCAGATGTTTATTTCTGGAAACGTTTATTGCAATTTTGCTTTTTTGAAAGCCCCTAGGATACTCTGCTGCAGCGGATTGGAGTTGTTTTAGTTTCTTAGAAAAATTTAAAACTTTACAAGTATCTTCATGCTCATCATAATTATCCCAGAATGTTCCTTAATTCAAAGAAATCGAATTCTTGCTTGAATTCTTCACTCCATAGTCTATCAGCCCTTACACAGAGCCATAGGTAATCTAGTCATATATCTGGCCACAGAAATTTTAGTGATTTTTCTAAAAGATAGAAAAACTGCTCAGGTAAGAGGACACCAATAGGATTATCTGCCTATTTTGTGATAACACCATCCCTCCCACTCAGAGCCAGTTTGTAAAATGAGACCCTGTCCATCCTTATAATTGGTTGATCCATAAGCAGACATTTAACACAAATCAGGTCAAACCAGTCCTTTCCAGTTTACTGATTGTAACTCAGAGAGAGTCCATAATTCTTTGGTAGCAAAACCTCTAAGATATAAAGTATTTAGAATTGTTTGTGGCTATATTCTAACTTTGTGGAGAAAGCGAGAGAAAGGAGGGATAAGGTGAAAAATGAAGCTAATAGCCATAAGAAATGAAGACTGCAGACAGAGAAAGCCCTCTTGACAGCCGAATACCTGCTTCTAGTCACTTCTGACCCTGGATGCCTTCCTGCCTTACCTGTCACTTGATCATTCAGGTCCACGTCAAACTACCCGGATTCTGGCTGATAAATTCCCTTTTTCCTTAAGTAGAATGATTGTGCTTTCTGCTGCCTTTGATCAAAGAGTCCTAACTCAGACAAGAGGTTAATGCATGTGTCCCATTTAAGAATCTTATGGCAGGAAGTTCACAGAGAAACTACACCATTAAAAGCCTTTCCTTTTAAACTGAGCTGCCCTCCAACCATCGGCTTCAGTTTCTCTACTTAGCACTTAGGAATCTAAAGAAAATTTTTTATATGCCCTCCTCACATTTTGTGTATCTCTAGAGTCATTCAACCTCTCTGATCCTTTCAACTCTTTCCATTAAGGAAAATAGAAGATACCTTTAAAGAAAAAGGTGTTTGGCCCATAATCACCCTGATTCTCTCTCTCTCTCTCTCTCTCTCTCTCTCTAACCTTTTCTCCCTCCCTCCCTCCCCCGTCTACCTACTTGGGCTATTTCCAAAATTTACTTTTAAAGTGTCAAACCCTGAACTTCAAAGACCCTCCTAACTCCCACAGAGTGTTGTTATAGACTACAATGTGTCCCTACCTCCACTCCCAGACTCATACTGGAAAGTTCTTATCCACCCTCTCTCAAAGACTCAGAATGTAATGATATTGGGAGATTATATCTTTAAAGAAATAATTAAGATGAAGTACCTGAAAAAAAAAAGATGAAGTACCTGGAGCAGGCCATATCTATGAAGAAGAAATTAGGAGACAGATATAAACAGAAGGAAGCCAAAGACACAGGGAGATGAGAGCCAGCTATAAGACCAGAAGAGGTTAGAACAGATCTTTCCACTGTAGCCTCAAAATGAACCATCTCTCCAATACTTTGATCTTGAAATTCTAGCCACCAGAACTGTTAAGAGAACCAGTCTAGGATAATGTATATGCTGTCTTAGCAAAGTAACACCACCTGTGTTAGGTAGGGTTCTCCAGAGAAACAGAAACCATAGGATGCTCTTCAGTCAGCAATTTTGAGACCCTGGAAGAACCTCTGTTTTAGTTAGAGCCCCAAGGCAGGAAAAACAACATAAGTGTTCAGTTTCAAGACAGTTGAGCGGTAGGAATTCCCTCTTACTAGCTGAAGGGTCAAATTTTAGGATCTGCTTAGGCCATCAACTGTTTGGGTGAAACCCACCACGCAGGGGAAGGCAATCTGTTTTACAGTCTATAGATTCCAGCATTTATCTGAACCAGAAACACCCTCACAAACACCAGAATAATGCTTGACCAAAAATCTGGCCTCCCATGACCCAGTCAAGTTGACACATAAAAGTTAACCTTTGCATCATCTTATAACTTGGCCGCCTGATATCCCAAATTATTGAAACCAGGACTCATCTCTACTCTCCACACACAGACGAGACATCACAGGGATGACGACTTTAGAATGACCTGCAGATTAAGATGCCAAGCTACATGTCGTTCTGAGTGAACCCATCCTGCCTTCCAGTGACTTCATTTTTGTTTCCGACCTTATCAGGATGCATCAAACCCATGAGGCGAGAGCTCTCATTCTGGGGCAGCGCTTAGAGGCACTTTGCTTTTTAAGGCCCTGTTCACTTTCTTTTCTGTAATCTCTGTCTCCTGTGAGGCATGAAAGGAGTTTTCACGTTAAAGTTCTCATTCAGTGCTGGATGCGTCACTGGCGAAGAGGGCAACAGGCAAAACCATTATCTGTTCCGCTCGCCTCTGTGGTTCGTCAGCACTCTGTCGGCTCCACTTACTCTGCTTATTTTTGGTGATCAGCTCCCTTCAGGGTTGGCATGTATCAGGATAATGGCTAATTATCAATTGCAACTTATGAAACAGGGCTAATTGGGTGTGATATGTAGGGCTGGATAAAGGAAGCCCTAGATGAGAACTTTGTGGATTTTCAGAAAATAATTATACCACTGCTTTGCCATTGAGTGTTGGAGAGTTTGGCAACACTAGAGAAGAGATCATCATCTCTCCTGAGCTCGTTGCCTTCTGCCCATTGAATGTGTGATTTATTTTCTTCCCATACAGGAAACTACTGACTTCATCCTCCCAAGTACCCAGCCTTTGAAACTGCTGTAGAAAATTGGACGGCAACCAATGATTAGACTGCACATTTTATTTACAGATTCAACATAACTATATTCAAAACTGAGATGCTGGTGAAGTGTAAGTGCATTTAAAATAATCGCCAGGCAAACATAAGCAGACACGAGGATAGAAAGAACCCTCTGAGAAAAGGAGAAAGGATGACTGAACAGTTTATTAGCTTATGCAAAAGGGCCTGAAAGAAACGGGATGGTTTAGGCCAAACTTTCTCCGGGCCCTCTGAATGTCTGGATGTGCAGGCGGACTATGCACTTAGGTTTATTTGGCATGGCCCTGGCTCCCATGTACCCACTTCGTAGCAATTAATAGTGCCTCATCTCACCCTCAAGTACTCTGATTTTGATCATTTACCATATGGTGGCCACATGATAAGTCACAGCCTATTGGAATCCTTTGAAAATGAGGCGCTCAAGCAAAACAGAAACCCTCCTTCTAGTAATTGAAAGTTCACTTCAGATCAGCTCAGATGAGCCAGATGGCTGCGCTTTCCAGTAATCCATGGGGCAGTTATAGCTGAACAGTCTTAGCAAGATAGCAGCAAGATCTACTGGGTGACCTCGGTCAGTTTCTGGCGCAGAAAGAAGGATGCAGCCCTGGAACCCACCTTCTGTGAAGCGCCTGTTTCCCTGCCTTCCCAGAGAGCACATGTCCTATATAATGTGACGCCTCAGTGGTTGCTTTCTCTCCATCAGAGAGCAGCCCTGCTCATTCAGCCAGAGCCAGCATCTCTGTTCATCTCTCTGAACCATCGGCCCATTGCGCACTTCCTGTTCCACGCCCCTGTTCCAGCCTGAGCCCCATAAGCCAGCAGGACACCCCTGCCTGAATGTTCCTGCTGCATCTCGGCTTTCAACTCCCCTGCAGCTAAACTGACCAGATCCCTTTATATGGCTCCCTCTCTGATTGGTATTTCTGTTAAATGGTATTAACCTTTCCATGTAACCTCTTCAAAATTGTTTATAGTTTTTCCTCTTTTACTTTTTGTTCCCATTCAGTCCCTTACAATTTTCTCTTGTGAGGTCTGTCTCACCCACACACTTCCTTTCTCTCTCTTCATGACTTATTTATCATGGGGCTATCTTTGATGAATGATCAAAATCAGAGTACTTGAGGGTACTTGAGGGTGAGATGAGGCACTATTAATTGCTATGAAGTGGGTACATGGGAGCCAGGGCCATGCCAAATAAACCTAAGTGCATAGTCCGCCTGCACATCAAGACATTCAGAGGGCCTGGAGAAAGTTTGGCCTAAACCATCCCGTTTCTTTCAGGTCTTTTTGCATAAGCTAATAAACTGTTCAGTCATCCTTTCTCTTTTCTCAGAGGGCTCTTTCCATCTTCAAGTCTACTTATATTTGCCTGGCGATTATTTTAAATGATCTTACACTTCACCAGCATCTCAGTTTTGAACATAGTTATGTTGAATCTGTAAATAAAATGTGTAATCCAATAATCGATTGCTATCCAATTTTCTCTCTCTTCCAGCCTTTACTTTCTTCCCATTCCCAAATAAACTTATACTGAAGTGCAACTGGCCCGTAACCCTTACCTGCTCAAAGAGTCCAGCTATGAATCTCAATTCTCTACAAAACAAAACTCTGGGATCTTACTCAAGGAATTTGGAACCATAGCAGTCTTGCCGCAGACACTCCCTGTCCAAAATTCCTAAAACTTCTATCTGGAGGAGGGAATTCAATGACTGTGATTAACAAAGCACTTTCACAACCATAATGTTAGCAACCCAAACACCAGCACTGCAGCAAATTCAAACAAGGCTTCAGACCCAGGCCTAACAAAGTTTCTTATATTTTTTGACATAGTCCCCACAAACATTGCTGGGGAGAATAACTAGCTTTTCTTTTACAAGTAACTTAGCATTCAGACTATATGTCACTCTTTGTTTATAAACCAAGAACTGAAAACAAAATAAAACTAATATCTGCTTCTCTGCCCCAAAGGAAAAAAGAATGACTACTTGCTTCTTTGCTCCATATGACTCTAGATTCTGCACTCTTAAATATTTTGTAGACTGTCCCCCCCTCAACCTGGCATTTGTCTGATATTTTTCTTATGATAAGTAATAGTATTTGGGAGGTCATAGAATTTGGGAGGAGTACCACAAAAGTCAAATGTCATTTCCTTCCCATGCTTGCCATTAGTATGACATCACTGCAAATGTTGACTTTGACAACCTGGTAAACTTAGAATTTCCCAAATTTCCCCATTGTAAAATTCCCCTTTTTTCCCTTTATATATTGTTTCCTTTGCCAGGAAGTTACCATGCACAGCCCAAAATTAAGCAGTGGAAATCTTCTCCATGAATTACTTTTAAATTCCTGTGTCACTGATCTGTTTCTTCTTCCTCATTTATTATTCAATAATTTATTTATGTCAGTATGGGGTCATAGATGTTTTAAAATGTGGCTTGTAATCCAATATGGCCTGATGTATTTTGTTGTTAATGTTGCTCTAGCTCTGGTTATTGGGAGCTATTTCAGCTGGCTACTGTGTCTCTTTTATATATTGTCATTATGGTGTGGGAGTTTTTTCTTTTGTTTTGTTTTGTTTTGTTTCATTTTTAAACATTCCTTACTCTCTGGAAGTATAAGATGAACTATATTTGCCCTTTGTGTTTCTGCTGCAATTTCACAATCAGTCATTTATACAAAGAATCATGGTTCCTTTGTTGGAGAATAATCCTAGAAACCAAAATTTAGGCACTGACTATTCTCCTCCACAATTTGAATTTATCCAAATTCAACTAAATTTCTAAGGAATCTTTGATAGAAGCCTATTTTGCACACATAAGGGCTAAGAATAAGTAAACTAATTTCCTCATCTTACTCACAGGCATGAGACATTTTTAGCTTTTTATAAAAATGCTTGAATCATAGTTTCTGTTGATTGGCTAACCTTGGTGAGGTGAATAAAATTTAAATGATCCTAATAATGATAATGGTTATAGCTGTGAGGAAGACATTAAGCTAAGTGCCATACACATATTATCTGGTTATACCCTAATAGCATCTCAGACACATAGGTATTATTATTATCCCATTTTATAGATGATGTGAGTGATATTTTCCTTGATTATTATGCTAAAAACTAAATGAGAGAGTATTTGGAAACCCCCTAGCACAGAGCACATACAAGGTGCTCAATAAATCATTATTCCTCACTCTCTTGCCTCTAGGGGAGAAAAAGAAAATAGCCAAGCTTCTGTAACATATTAGCTGTAAAAATTCAGCTCATGGTCTGTGAGATGAAAAATACAGGAGCTGTATTAGCTCATTTGTTTTCTTGGTTGCTATGTAAATTAATCTGATTCATAAGAGCCAAAAATCAACTGGCCTCCTGAAAGATCTCAAATGAAATGAAGACATATTTATTTAACAGTCAAGACTATTTACTAAGTTGTTCTTTATATAACACAAATTCTCAGACACCAAAAAGCCCATAAAACCATTAAATATCTTTTCAGAGATATTCAGGAAGTCTAGGGCACTTTTTCAAAACTATAATGTTTGGATTGAGATAGAGAAAACCATAAATAAATCCACAGCACTTCATAAGCTTTAAAGCTACTGAAATGGTGCACAGTTACCGAAATACCCATAAAATACACAGAAAAGTCCATAAATTATTGGACTTATTATTCTCCAAGGGAATAATTTCACTATTGTCATAAGTCTTGGGTAAAGAGGATGAACCACGTGCAAATGTGCAATCTTTCTTAGAACAGGCTGAGAAGTAAAAGACTTGTTTTCATTCTCTATTTCTTCTTCTAACCATTCCTTCTTTGATGTTTTGGGAAGACAAAAATTGAGACTTTGAATTAAAACTGAGGGCAGGAGTCTCAGACACAGCAAAGGTAGCATCAGAACGTTAGCACACTCCGAAAACTCGTCCCCATCCTCCCCACTGCTTTCACACCAGCTCTGAGCTTTATTCCCAGCAGGCATAATTCCAGACTTTTGCTCTTTGCTAATCACATTCTCCTACTTACAGACCTCTCACCTTTTTTTTCTGGCACTCTATATCATCAGATTATCACCAAGCATAAGCCCCAATTGCCCACAAGTCAACCCCATGGAGTGAATCCACTCTCATTTTTGGAACTGGCCGGATTTGATTCCTTGAACCCATCTGCAGCACTACCCATCACCACAGATGTGCGTCCAGTCTCCTCAGCTAAATTACAGGCTCCCTCATGTCTGTTGCTATCTTTCATCTCTCACCTGCTAGGCCTGGCCCAGATGGTCTCCATAAATATTTCTGAGTTCCTTTCATTGACTGATCATGTTCTGGGGACAACTAGTGCCTTGGTTCTTGGGGGAAGGGGCGATCAGAACGAGGATAATTCCCACTCTAACCCTGAATTGGCACGGGGTTCAGGGGGTTCTTGCCTTCAGCAAAGCTTTTCTCTTGGCTAACTCCAGAGCTCTGAGAACGTTTCTTTGATCACATTCCTCTGCAAGGAGATAATGGAGCTTAAAACATTTTTTTATAACAAAAGAGCATAAAAAGTGAATTTGAAAGCAAACGGGCCAAAGATGTTCCCTAGGAAGTCTTTCAATTTCACACATAGAAAATTCTTATGGTATGGATCTATAACAAATGCTTTTTTTGTCCCTTTTTGCATATTTATTATGTTCCTCCATGGTTCTGATATCACCTAATTTGACACAAAGCCTCTAAAGCCACATCTTCTTTCTTCTTGAACTATTAAAAAGGGGTAAAATATTTTAATCATGAAAGTCTTGTATAATTTAGAGATTATCTTCCCTCTGTATGAGTTACAGCAATAATCAAAGGGAGGCTGGGGATTTATAAAACTAAGGCCCTAATTTTTTGACAGGTATTCTTCTTAGTATGAAATTAACCTCTTCTCACGTCTTATACATACATAAGAGCAAATTGTTAAATATATCCTCAGTACACACAGGCAACAAAGAGGCAGAATTCATTAAGTACAAACTACCCTGGCATAGTCTTAATCCAGGTTTCCTTATTCATTAATGAGAAGGAAATAAATTATGGGAGGAAGGGGATTCCATCACCTGGAGAATCTGCATCTGATTGATCGGTCTACCTGGCATTCCTGGAGGTAGCCAGGAGTCTCGGTGATATTCCCCAACACAGCCAAATGGAAGACTGCAAATAGCTACCAGGCCTTATATTACTTTCCAGTGCCTGACCAGTTGGGTCAGTGCAGAGATTAAAAGGTTAACAACTGGAGTCAGACAAAATGGTGTTTGAATCCTGAAGCCACCATCTACTAAGTCTATGTATTCAGGAAAGATATTTCACCTCCTAAACTTTGTGTCCTGATTTATATAACAAAGATACTACTCTTGTTTATTATGGAGTATCATAAATGAGGTTAGGTGTGGACATAGTACCTTCCAAATAGCAATTGCTCAACTAAAGACATTCCTTCTCTGGGAATCTAATTAGCATCTTGTTACCCATTCATTTGTTTTTACAGTCATGCAATAGATTTTTTTTGAGCCAGTTGCGAGTACCATGTGAAGTCAACATAGTGATAAATAAAATGAGCCTTAGTGCTTATTTTATAGAACTCACTAGTGGCAAAGGATACATGCATACAACAAGCAAATAGATAAATTTTATAAGAATGTAACTATAAATATATGGAGAATAAATGAACAAGAAAAATGGGGAGAGGAACACATTTCGATAGGGTAGAGTGTTCATTAGCGTTCTATCAGGAAGCAAATGGAAAACTCTGAGTAACTAAGCAAGGTTAGAGAAAAACTATTCCCTGAAAAAGTGTTAAAGAAAATGAGCAAGCAATGATGAAGTTCCCTGGAGAGAGGAAAAATAAAACTAGCAACAGCTGAGAGCTGTTATAAAACTAAAAGGGGAAACAGATTACATTAGCTTTCTACTACTTTAATGAAATACCAGAGAAAATTAAACTTACAAAGAGAAAAGGGTTGATTGAGGTACATCTCAGTAGTAGATACTGTGTCTAGCATGCACAGAAATCAAGATTCAATCTCAACTACTTTAGGAGGACAAAAGAGAGGAAATGCTTGTTTTGCCTCACAGTTTCAAGGGTCCAGTGCAAGACTGGGTGGATTCTAGGCTTTTAAGCCTGTGATAAAGCCCATTTTGTGGCAGGAGCACATGGTGGAGCAAAACTACTTGCAGCACAACCCAGCAAGCAAAAATTAAAGAGGACTTCACACAATCTTCTTTAAGGTCACACCCCTGGTAACCCAAGGACTTCCCATAAGGTCTCACCACCTCATCTCCCAAGCCTTTTGGGGGACATTCAACACAAAGATGATGGCAAAGAGGAAGTGCCCTTGCCAAAAGTGCCCTTGGAGAGAAGTGTTCAGTCTAGCTACATACACAGCCCATCCACGTGACTCACCAGAGATGAAGCCTAAGGTGTCCATTCCTTGACCTCTCTCTACCCTCAACTTTCTGACCCCCAAAAGGAGGCTGGGCACCATGGACATCTATAGATGCCTCCCAGAATGCAGAACAGGGGCAGAAGTGAATCCGAGGATCTTTCAGAAAATATTTAATGCAGGCAATTAAGAAAAACTTCCCTGAAAGGGGATTTGTAAGTGGGAGGTAAAAACTAGGGAGGAGTCACCCAAGAAAGTTCAGGAAGGATATGTGAGACAGAGATAAAAGAAAGAGAGGACAAAGTTGTTGTATTAACAGACAGAAAAGAGGTCAGAGGTACAGGACAACATTCAGTGGGTGGAGGGACAACGAGTCCAGAAGAGGCTCCCGGGCCAGTAATCTATCTAGGTACTACATCGAAGCAGAACTTTCCCTCCTCACCAGCCACATTCTGACCCACATAGGCTAAACATATGTTCTTATTATAGCTTAAACTCTTAAGAAACCTCCTGAAATGTCTATGCATTTTCAAATACTACTCTATTCATCTGAAACACTGATTTTTCTCCAATCTATACCCTAGGGTCACTTCAAGTTCGAACTCGAAAATCACTGTTTCTTTAAATCAGCCTAGATTCACCATTCGGGAAAGAACCAAAGGTACCCTAAGAATTGCAGGAGTGTGCTGAGGCATTGTTCAGGGATTCTGATTAAACTATTTCCTCTCCCTTCTAGGGAAACCAGGCAAGTTGTGATTCACCAGAGTAAGTGATAAGAAATAACAGCTACTTTGTAAACTCACCAACTGAACCCAGGGATTGTGCACGATAGAGGGGAGATGGGCAGTAACAGAGGGGTGTTGAATTCCAGGTATCCCTCATGGTAGCTCAGACAACCCCTAAGAGGACACCAAGGTTATAACAGCTGGAGCATGAAGTAATTAAAGAAAAGCTCAAAGTAAGTAGTCACAACTAGAGGTTGGATTGGAGATGGTGAAAGTGACTGGTTGAGAATGAAAACTGAACAGAAAACTATCACTAGTTGACTGAACATAAGCAATATAAGAGAAGTGAGAGGTTGATTACATGTGGGTTATTGTTCCTGATTCATCCTTCTTGTTGCAGAATTGTACATCCACATCTGTTACCTTGTGACTTTTACACCATCTTCCTGTAGAGTGGGGAGTATAAAATAGAGTGAGTATATATCCTTGCTTATTTGATGGTGAGTTTTAGCCATGTGACTTGCTTTGGTGAGTGGATATTAACAAATATAATACAAACAGAAACTGTAAATGGGCGTGCAAGGTTTCACGTGCTCTCCTATAGTTCCATAATCTCTTGAAATCCCATGAATCAGAATCTACATGAGTCGGTCTGAACCCAGTTAGAATCCAGTCTGATCCTAGCAAATTCATCCTAGCTCAGTCAAACAGCAGCAAACCTGCAGAATCAAGCTTGTCAAATACCATTATCTGGGATGTTTGTTACTCAGCAAAAACTGATGAATACCAGGGCTGCTGCCAAATGTATGGGGACAAAGACTGAGTAGTTTGTAGCATATCTATGTGTCAGACAGCACATACCAGAAAATGATGGGCAATGACTTTCCTGGTGCTTCATCACATCAGCAAGTCCATGTAGGTGAGAGCCCTGCACTTCACCCAAAATGACTATTCCAGAACCAGAAGGATCTGAAGAAATACCTGCATTATGTTTGTTTTTATTTTTTTTTGTCCAAACTGTTAAATCCAAGCATTCTAAAGTATCAAGATCCTGCCTCTTCTTGGAGGTCCCCTGAATTATATAATTCCCCTTATTTGTGTGAATGCCATTACACTCCCCAAAACTTCTCTTCATAAATCAGACTGACTGGCCCTTTGGCCATTCACATGGCTTTTGTCCCCTTCTCCCTCCTATGACCTATCTGGCTACATCTAGCTCACACGTCACCACACTGCCTCAGACATGATCTCACCAGACTTTCAAGAGAGATTCCGGAACCTCTCCAACTGGATGTGTGGAACAATGTATAACTCAGAGGTGAAAATGCCATATGCTTTTCCTCTGGAACACCTGTAAAGGAAATCAAGGATACTCTCACACTCTGCAGCTTCTCTGTTTTCTTTGCTGAGCCTAAATGCTTTCAGCAGAAGGAATGGCTCTACTAGCTGCAGGTAGAATCCTGTTTGTGTGCAGACCAGTGGAACTTTAAAAACCCCACTCTTCACCAGACACTTGCTGGGCACTAGGAAAAAAATGTAAAGAATTAGAATCAGTTTCCCAGCCACAAGGAGTTTATGAGCTAGAAAAATGAAGAGCTTAAGCAAATGCTACTACGAACAACAATAACTGACAGTGAAAACCAGCTTGTGAACTGATCAAGCTTTTTACGAGAAAATGCCATTGAATTCTTTCAACAATGCCTGCATTGTTGTCAGAGCAACTGAGGCTTGGAAAAGTCTAAAGAAGTAACCTAATGTCACCTAAGTCACACATGGTTGATGTTAGACATAGCCTCTGTTTCTAGCCATGTTTGACACTGAAAACCATGTGCCAGGGTCTCAATGCAATAAAATAACAGACCAGATGAAAGCATTTACCAATGGCCAGATAGCGAAGAAAAGGATTGTCTGGGGAAGGAGAGAATCATATCGGGAGATACCAGAAGAAAATAAACAATGAGTAGAATGTTGAGGGATGCATCACATTTTATAAATAGAAATAAAAGGAAAAGGCATGCATTCTGAGAAAACAGTATTTGCAAAAATCATAGGAATATAAAAGAGCATGGTCCATTCTGGGAGGTCACAGAGAAAGGTGCAGGTGGGTAGCAGTTAAGAAGGAAAAAGTGATTCAGAATAGAGACATACAAAGATATGTTGGTATTGGGCTAAGAAGGACTCTGAAGCATCCTGTAAATTAAGTAACTTCTTAGTGTCCTTGTAGAAATCGCTTTTTCTTTTATTTTGTCCACCTATCTCTCCTACTTCGCATACTTTGAAAATGAATGTCATTTTGCTATTTATTACCCATATGTTGAACCTGTCTATATCTCTTGGAATAAATTTTACCCATCATTCTTATTGGATTTATTCAAGCACCACCCCAGTTTGTGTAATTTGCAGATTTCATTAACATTCTCTTTACTTTCTCTGGGAAACCATTAATAACATTGTTGCATATGATAAGACTTAACACCAATCTCTTTGGCACCCCTAGTAATCAACTACCGCTCACTTTATGTCACACTATTCATCAACATGCCTTGTTTACAGATCTGCTGAAAATTATCAATCCCTTTGACAGTGTTCATATCCAAACCAGTGTCAATTAATTTTATCAGTAAAATTTCATGACACAGTATCAAATTCATTCCCAAATCAAGATGTATTACAGTGACTTTGTTCATCTCCACTGTGAATGTTAAACAGCTTACACATCAGTCATGGATGATTTATTTGCGGCACCACCAAGCTGCTTATTCACTCATGATTCCATTTCTTCGTAGATGTTCTGGGCTATTTTTCTCCATACACTTAAGTTCCTAGAGGTAATCTCAGGGATCATTCTTCTTCTCAAAAGATGGGTGAACATGCTTGTTGCTAGTCTGAACTTCTGTGATCTCTGCAAATACATCAAGTCACTTAAAAAGCACTCCCCATTTTTGTCTGGAAGCTCTTATAAAGGAGCAAGAGGCCTCCATAAGCTCTGAGCTATGCTAGGCACACACTAGCTGTCACCTGTGGGGGCAGTGAGCATGTGCCACTGCTTGTGCATAATACAGCAGTTTTGTGACATTCTTCTACTTGTACCCTTATCCTGGAATTCCTTCACTCATTCATCCCTGGGTACAAATAACCTACATCATAAAATATCCCAGGGCAATGTACCACACTGCTAGCAAGTACATGCCAGACACTGTATGCCTTAGGGATACAAGTGATCAAAAGAAATGATTCTGACAGTAAATCTGCTGTTTAGACGTTACAATGTATCCAAATACTAAACCCATATAGCATTATGCTTTGTTGTAGAGTGGTACCTTGACACTCATTTTCAATTGGTTCCAAGAGGCATGATGGATTCCAAAAAAAACGTGCATCAAATTGTTTTGGCTGGAAAAGGTAGCTAGTTATCAACATGAACCAGCCCTGGCTTTCAGATAGAGTGGCAAAGGACACATACCTCGGCAAAATTGTCATGTCAATATATATCAAGTACATATGCTATGAATGTCACACCAGATGAGCACAAAGGTATAACTCAACTTCTGTTTCATTTTTTTTCTTTCTATGAGTCACCCCCCTTCACTGTCATTGATAACGACATTTGACAGATGCTATGATCGAAGTATGAACATTGGCAATTTTTATTCACATGTTCCTCTGGACCCAAATTTAAAAAATGAGAAAATAAAAGTAGGAAAAGTTTACAAAAAAAAAGAGGAAAAGGTTGGTCCATTGGTGGACACTCAGAAGAAGGAAGAATTTATCAAGAATTACTCCAAAACTTGAGTGAACTTTGGTGATGCTTCAGTAAATTCCAAATAAACAATCCAAGTTATGTCTCCCAGGTATTTCCATCAACTCTTGGCTGCTAACTCGCCCTGGGAGACACAAGATGCAAGATTCCCTATATGCACACTGGCAGAGGCCAGGCTGCTGTTGGCATTTGGGAATAGTTTCCCTAAATGCTTTTCTGAATAAAAATGATATGATAGTATTCTTCACAGAAACAATGCTGTGTGTGTGTGTGTGTGTGTGTAAGATAGAGATAGATTTATGAGAAATTGCACACAGTTGTGGAGAACAAAATGTCTCCACAAAATGTGAAGTACAGATCCAAGGAAGTCAGTGGTATAGTTCTACTTTGAGTATGGGGGTCTGAGAACCAGAGAGGGGAGAGACAAAGAGAAGTATCTCAGCTCACCGAGACAGAGAAGGGGTCAAATTCACCTCTGCCCTTCTATACTACTTAGACCCTCAACAGGTTGTGTAGTGCTCATCCACATTGGGAAGACTGATTTCCACCACCTCAAATGCTAATCTTACCTGCAGACAAACTCATAGACATACCCAGAAATACCATTTAACTTGATCATCCCATGACTTAGTCAAACCTATACATACAATTAATCATCACATCCCTGCTATCCGTGACCTAGAGCAATGGGTCCTGAACCTATCACTGGGCAACTTTAAGATAAGTCAAGTGAAGTTTTAAATAGTTAAACCGAGGGCACCCCCAAAGACTTCAGCAGCCAATGGGAGCATCTACCATCCCTCCCCCTCACCCATACAAACTCGGCAGTCATAGGAGTATCAGCAACCCCTGCCACAACCTACACTACCTCAGTGAGCTAGCAGGAGATTCAGCGACCCCTTGCTCTTGCCAAGAGGATCTTGCCAGGCCAGTAAGAGCACACTGAGCCCCCCACCAAGCAGATAATGTCAGTGAATTAGAAGGAGCCTTGGCAAAACCAGCCCCCACCTGGAAGACCTTGGCAGGACAGCAAGAGTACAAGTGAGTCCTTCTTCCATACAGAGAAGCCCAGGTGGGCTGGCAAGACTGTGAGGGTCAAGACGCCCGCCGCGTGAAGGAAGACACCAACAGACGCCTTCTCATGCAATAAGCATGGGGTCTTTATTATCCAAGCATGCGTGGGGCTCACTGAGCGAACAGAGAGCCCTGGGCTAAGCATGGGCAGGGTTTTTAAGCTATTGAACAAAGGGAGGAGGGGACTTTGCAAGCGCGGGTACAGAAGCAGATGGCATTGGTTAGTTTGAATGGCAATCCTGTATTCATTGCAGAGAGTATTCATAAGGTGAGGGTCGGAGACCAGGGTAGTGGACGATACCTAATAAGGGCAGTAGATGCTCTGGAAAGGCTCAAGTTGTAAATTCCTTAGTCACGGGGGGGGGGGGGTTTCCATCTCGTGACCCAGTTTTCTCGACCCAGTTACCCAGTTCCGTCCTTGGGCAACTTTAGATTTTAACAGGCCGTGTACAAACAGTTCAAATAGTACAAATCATACATTACTAACAGGAAATATTTCCTTTACAAGACCACCACTGGTGAGGCCACCCACCACCCAGAGCAACCCAACTGGGCCGGCAAAATCCCCCGCGACACAGTAGGGTCCCAGCTGGGGCACACACCACAGACAGGTGGGTCTGGCAACATGGAACAGTGTGACACTGCAGTAACACTACCAGCTAAGGACTGGTTCACATCAATACTCATAGGCTAGTCAACCTCGGAAGAATGTATGACTCACTCAAATGGTCCCACAGAAGGAATTCAGGTGATTGGCCCCTCCCCTACACTGTATGACCCAGCAACTGGGTGAACATCACCACAAAGTAGGACCCTAAGACACACACGTTGGAAAGCCAAGCCTAGCAGGATTGAAAAGATGTAAATATAACCAAGAGGCAAAAGTGACAAAACAAAAACAAAATGCAATCTCAAACCCCTAGTCCATCTGGAACAAGTGCAGGAGACATCAAAATAGAGGAAACTGAAAGTCAAACACCTGAAATTTCTGAAAAGATAGATGTGAAGTAAAGAAACAAATCCATGAGGTATTAGAGAAAATCAGATCAGAAATAATCTCTCAGGTAAATAAAGAAATGACAATGATAAGATAGAAAAAAAAAGAGCATGGGAAAATGATGGAAACCTTGAATCAACAATATAGAAAAGAAATAGAATGCATGAAACATACTCAAAGATATAACCAGGAAATTAAAAATTCCATTAAAAGCTGGCAAAACCACTTGAAAGAAACTAAAGATAGACTTTCAGACACTGAAGGCAGGATCACAGCTAGTGATCACAAAAGGAAAAAACTCTAAAAATAATATGGGATCATTAACTGACAAATCAACAACTCCAAGATGATACAAAGAAAAACAACATTATACATTATACATTATAGGTGTCAGTGAAAATGTAGGCATCAACGTAAATGACATTAAAAAATATTTGCAGAATAGCAGAAAATTTCCCAAGCATGGGAACAGAATCTGATATACATAAAACTGAGGCATATAAAACCCCAGAAAGACATAACCAAAATAAATCTACATGCAGTCATATAATAATCAAGATCCCCTAAATTCAACATAAAAACAGAATACGTAAAGCTGTTAAGGAAATAGATCTCCTATCAAGGAAAGCTTGTTAGAATCAGAGCTGATTTCTCAACACAAACCCTCAAGTCAGGACAAGCTTGGAAAGAAAACAACTTTCAACCCAAATTGATGAACCTTACAAAACTACTTCTCAAAATTAAAACAGAAATAAGATACTTCCATGACAAATGACAAATGAAGAAATTCATGTCCACCAAACCAATCATAGAAGAGTACTAAAAGATATTGTAGATAGAGATAAAAATGATGACAATTCCCAGACCAACAATATAAAGAAACCACATACAGGGCAAGCAACTAAACAAAGAGGAACATCAGGGAACCAACAACAGGAAAACATGAAAAAGATAAGCCAAAACATATTAGTTATAACCATTAATGTAAATGGCCTCAATTCACCAATCAAAAGAAATATATTGGCAGAATGGATCAAGAAACAAGATCCCACAATATACTGTATACCAGAAACACATCTGCCTCAAAAAGAAATTCATAAGACTGAAAGTCAAGGGATGGAAAACAATAGTCCATCTGGCAGGAACCCAGGAAAAAGCAGGGGTAGCTATTCCACTTGCAGACAATGTGAACTTCAAACCAAAAATGATCAAAACACATAAATAAGGTCACTGCCAAAATATTAGAGAAAAAAATCAAGAGGAAGAGATAAAAATCATAAATAAACATGAAGCAAATACAAGAGCAGCCAGCTATATAAGACAAACACTAATAGACATGAAAAGCCAAATACATAATAACACAGTTGTAATTGGGGACCTTAATACCTCATAGTCACAAAGAGAAAGGTGAACTAGAAAAATGGTCAGAAAAGAAATAATATACTGAATCAAACCAGTGGGGAAAAATGGACTCATGAGATGTTTAGTGAATGTTCCACTCAACAACATCAGAATGTATATTCTTCTCAGATCTACATGGGAAATTCTCTAAAATAGACCATATATTAGCCCATATAATGTGCTTAAGTAAATGCAAAAGAATTGAAATTATCCCATGCATATCATCTGACCATAATGCACTGAAATTAGAAATTAATGGCAAAAGAAACTAAAAAAAAAAACTACATAAACACATGGAGATTTTTTAAAATAACACATACCTAAAAAAACCAATGGGTCATATATGAAATTAAAGAAGATATTAAACAGTAACCACAATTAAATGAAAATTCAGGTACAACAGACCATAACTTATGGGATGCAATGAAGAGGGAAATGTATAACAATTAATTATCACATCAGGAAAACAGAATGAGCACAAACAAACAACATAATGCTGCAACTCAATCTTTTAGAAAAAGAGCAAGTCAAGCCCAAATCTCATAGAAGAGAGGAAATTATAAAGAATAAACACAATGCAGACTAAGAAAACAATACAAAGAAGTAATGAATCAAAGAGCTAGTTCTTTGAAATAAGAAACAAAATTATAAACCCCTAGCCAATCTTATCAAGAAAAGAAAACAAAAAACTCAAATTTATTCAATGAGGAGTGAAAAAGGTGAAATTACTACAGATTCTGGAAATTCATAAAACCTTTAATACCTACTTCAAAAATCTTTACTTTCTAGCCTGGAAAACACAGAACAAGTGGACACATTCCTAGAAATGTATGAATTAGCAAAGCAAATCAAGCAGATACAAATATTTTGAATAACCAATAGCAGTTACTGAAATTCAAAATGTAGCTAAAAATTTAGCAACAAAGAAAATCCCAGGTTCTGATGGATTCACAACTGAATTCTACAAGAAATTTAGAAAAGATTTAATGCCAACACTCCTCAAACTCTAATAAACTTCAAAAGAAAACAATTTTCTCTCATTGTTGGATGCCAGCATTACTCCGAAACCTATCCACAGAAAGACCCAACCAAAAAGGAGAACTACAGTCCAATCACCCTTATGAACATAGATGCAAAAATTCTCAATAAAATACTAGCAGACAGAATACAGCAAATCATCAAGAAGGTTATACACCATGACCAAGTGGAATTCATTCGAGGAAAGTAGGAATGGTTCAATATATATAAATCAATAAATATAATACACCATATCAACAGAACCAAACACAAAATCACATGATCATCTCAATAGATGCAGAAAAAGCTTTTGATAAAGTCCAACACTTATTCATGATAAAAAAAACTCCACAGAAAATTAGAATAGATAGTCCCTACTTCAATCTGATAAAAGCCATTTTTGATAAACCAACAGTCAATATCATACTAAATGGACAAAAACTGAAAGTTTTCACTCTAAAATCATGAACAAGACAAGGATTTCAGCTATCACCACACTTACTCAATATAATTCTGGAAACATCAGCCAGAGCAATTAGACAAGACAGAGAAATAAGAGGAATAAAGATAGGAAAGGAAGGAGTTAAATTTTCATTATTTGCAGATGACATGATACTCTACATAGAAGACTCCAAAACCTCCACCAAAAGACTACTAAAGTTAATAAGCAAATTTAGCAGTGTAGCTGGATACAAAGTCGACACTAAGAAATCAATAGCACTCTTGTATACCACAAACTCATTGAGAGAAAAATTATGGAAATAACATCTTTCACAATAGCATTGAAAAAATGAAATACTTAGGAATCAATCTAACAAAAAATGTAAAACATCTATATATAGAAAACTATAGAACTCTGAAAATGGAGATTAGAGAGGATAACAGAAAATGGAAAGATATCACTTGCTCTTGGATATGAAGGACCAACATTGTGAAAATGCCATATTCTCAAAATTGTTACACAGATTTAGCGCAATCCCAATCAAAGTATCATTAGCATACCTCACAGATCTAGAGAAAACATTCAAAAATTCAACTGGAAACAGAAGAGACCTAGAATAGAAAAGGCAATACTGGAAAACAAAGGCATCACAATCCCTGACTTGAAATTCTACTACAAAGCTACTGTGATAAAAATCAGCATGATACTGGCAAAAAAATACCTGAGGATGAGTGGAACAGATTAAAAGATGCAGACAAATCTACAAACACATGCGGCCACCTTATCATTGACAAAGGAGCCAAATAAGTTCACTGGAAGAAAGATAGCCTCTTTAATAAACAGTGCTTGAAAATTTGACTTTGCACATGTCAAAGGCTAAAGTTAGGCCTATGTATATCACCATGCACTAAAGTCAAAATGGATCAAAGATCTAAATATAAAAACAGAAACACTAAATCTACTGGAAAATAAGGTAGGTAGAAATCTTGAAGACATAAGAGCAGGCAAAGAGTTGATGAGTGAAATGCAAACTGCACAAGAAGTAGTTCAAAGAATCAACAACTGTGGTCTCATCTTATTAAAAAGTTTTTACATTTAAAATTTTAAAAACAGAGTGAAAAGAATCCCCCACAGAATGGCAAAAGATTTTGGCAAACAGTCCCTCCGACAAAGGACTTATATCTAGTACACATAAACAATTAAAAAACATCAGATATCCCAAATTTAAAGACCAAATCCAAAAATGAGCATCTGCATGATGAATATGAACTTCTCAGATGAAAAAATATAAATGGCAAATAAATACATGAAGAAATATTCAACATCACTGGTCATTCAAGAAATACAAATTAAAACAACACTGAGATTACATCTTACTCCAGAAAGAATGGCTATCATCAAGAAATCAACCAATAACAATTGCTAGAGGGGCTGTGAGGAAAAAGGAACCCTTCTTCACTGTTGGTGGGAGTGTAGACTGGTACAACCACTGTGGAAATCACTGTGGATATTCCAAAACGAGGATTGGAGGTGCCATTCAATCCAACTATTCTCCTTCTGGATATTTTCCCAGAAGCACTGAAAATGTCATGCCACAGTGATATAAGTGCATTCATGTTTATATCAGCACAATTTGTAATATCTAAATCTTAGAAACAACCCAAATACCTACCAACCACAGAATGCATAAAAAACATGTGGTATTTTTATACAGTGGAGTATTACTCAGTTATAAGGGAAGATAAATTTGAGGCTTTTATAGGTAAATGAATACAACTAGAGATCATATTCATAAATGAAATAAATCAGACTCACATGTATAAATACCATATTGTCCCCCTAGTGTAAAAAAAGAGTAAATAAGATCCAAAATGCATAATAGATACATTATGAAAATTGTATGTGAAAATTCAAGGAAAAAAACTGGTCAAAAGGAACAAACAACTGAGATGGGGAAAGGAGAAAAGAAAGAAGGAAAAAGATTATATAGACATCTATGTGTACATATATACATATGTGTGTATGTAAATATATTCAAGATAGATAACTATAATGCTAGTCTCTGTTAGATCACCAAAAAGAATAGTTTGTGTTTTCACTGATTGTTTTTTTCATTTTTCCATGCCTAAATCTTGTAAATCTGAACAACTACTTTCAAGGTAACTATATGCAATATATTAACTAGTGTTAATTTTCCCTTTTTTTTGAAATTCTGTATATTTTTAATTTTTTGTTTTGTTTTGTTTTTAAAATAAAAAATACTTTTTATAGGCTAGAGCACTTGGCCATGAATCTCCCTCAAAATCCTTCCCTTCCTTCAGGCACACTTATCCCTTTATTCTGGATGCTTTCTGGAGCAGTTCTAAAATTCTTCTTTTGTGAGTGTCTCATGAGAGGTGATGAAAAATACAGTGAAGGCTGCTGCTGGGTGCCATCCAGTGGAAAAGCAGGGATACAAAAACAAGTGTGTCCTCATCCATCTTCTCCACCAGATTTGGCACTGTGTGACTTCCAGCTCTTCCCCCAATCAAAACGACCATGAGAGATCAATGTTCTGAATGGGTTCAAGACATTGAGGCAGCCACAGCAGTGCAACTAGAGATAGGCATGAAACAGGACTGCTTGAGGAGGTTGCAGGAGGGACAGTATGACTGTGATTGAAATGATGGGGAGCATTTTGCAAGAATATCTATTGTAACATGTTTCCAAAGTTTAAATATTCATCATAATTTTGTCACACCTTGTGTATCCTTAAGAATAAAAGACAGCTGCATATGAAAAAAACTTAACTGAGTATGGTGACTCAAAACTATAAACCCAGTAGTAGGGAGGATGAGGCAGGAGAATCACAAGTTCAAGTCCCACTTGGGCAACTTAGTGAGATCCTGACTCAAAACACAAAATAAAAAAGAATTTTATGTATATCACTAAAGTATGTGTATCTCACCTTGAAACCATAATGCCAAGTGAAATAAATCAGACACATAAATTTAAATATCACATAGGACTTCTCTATTATGAGATACTCAAAGGAGGTATAAATTAAAAAATAAATACTAGGAAACAGGGAGATAGATATTTTGCAAATGAAAAGGGGATCAAAAGATGAAAGGAGGGGAGAGGAATAGGAGGGGAAGGGGACCTAAAAAGAATTCACATGAGTTACATAAACGTACTAACTCCTCATACTGAATCATTATGTACTGCAAACATGCACAAATACAAATAAAAATAATCAGGTATGTGTATCTGAGTGTATGTACATAATCTCTTCCTCTGGCCACCTCTGCTATATTGTGTTTGTGTCCATGGTGACTATACTTCTGCCAGGGCAGATGCCCAGAAAGCCTCAGTGGAGCCTCCTTTATCCTGGTACCTGAAGTATGTAGTTTTCACTTGAAATCAAATCAAGCTTTACTCCTGCCAGAGCACAGTTGTCCTCAGAATATCTGTGTCTGTTTCACATCCCTCTGTGCATTTCTTCATCAGAAATGTCTCAAACATCCATATCCACGTCATTATATTAGGCACTGTGATGCCTCCAAACATGAAGATATTTTTGTGTCTGCCCTCCAGGAAGTCAGAGGGAGAGGAACCGATTACACCAAGTGTGATGTAATAAGTACTGCAGACATGAGCCTATAGGTGTTAAGAGAATAAAGAGATCACAACTGTTTTGGGGAAATCTAGAAAGTCTCCATGGGGCAGGTAGGTTTTTTAAATGATCAGCACATTGAGATGGGAAAAGGCTTTTCAGATGTAAAGATGTTGGTCCATTTGACCCCAGGTCCATATAATGGACAAGAAGTATGATGATACCATGGCCTCAACTTGAATGTAAATGAATGACATTAAAAGGGAAATTAGTTGGGTCACAATTCAGAAAGCCTTAAATATAAGGCTGAATCTAATTCAGCTGGCATAAGGGCTTTCAAGGATGTATAATTCAATCACACATACTCTGTCTTTAGTATCAACCTGTGGAACAATGTCCCTAAATCCTTTGTAAAACTGTTTTTCTACCCTTTAGGAATCCACTCATGGATGAATAACTTTATAGCACTGTCCTGGAAAAGGTGCCTCAAGGTGGGGGAGGGGGTACATGAAGACAGGCTGTGGAAATTCTGGAAATTCTGCCTTCGGTCCTACGCAGAGTTGATTGCACATGTGGAACTTAGACTTTTGAACTCTTTTCTCCCCCCTTCTCACAGAACACTCTGCTGTGACTCTCCTCTGAGCACGCTTCTCTGACTCCTTCCTCATTTCTTATCCCTCTGTTTGCTGTAGTAAATTAATTTACTCTGCAATGTAATGCTTTTCCCTTCTCTTTTTTACACTCCATGGTCCTTTTAAAGAAGTTCTGATTCTGTGGCTTCAACCACCACTTATGTTCTCATCAGTCTTGTCTGGCTTCAACCTTCTCTCTGATCTATGACCAGTATATTCCAGTGTTTGCTGACTATATGTACCAGTAAAGACTTCCAAAGTACTGTTCTTCCCCTTTCACATTTGATCTCTACCCAAACCTGTTGTCTGTCTCAACAATACCACTATAGGCTACAGTGTTCACACTAGAAGAAGGGAAAATCTCTCAATCTTGCTTTTCTCTTAACTCCAAGATGCTACTGATGATATTTGTCTCTGTCCATACCAGTCTGATTGCACTGACCTGAATTTCCTGGATTAGTCCTGTAACCTCACAGTCATTCATCCCCTGTGGATTTCTCTCTTTGAAAGGTGAAACAATGCCAGAGTTGTCTTCCTAGAATACAAATTTAACAGTAGCACTTGGTGAAACCAAACTGAAAAATTCTTTTAATCCTTTTTAAGAGACTCCAAAGACAAACTGTTATGAATCAATAATAGGAAGAGGTATTTAAGCACCTCTCTTCTGTAATCCGGAGTAGGGATGGTAGAAGACAGACAAAAAATCTTTGGACTACATCATGATAAGGAATATGAGAGAAATACACATAGGATCACAGGATGCCCACCCAAGTAAGGGACCCCAATTCAAACTCAAAACTCACGTGAAAATGTCCAGGAGAAATGACAATAAATATAAATGTCTGGGAGAAATCTTCACCATAAAGCATGTATAGGCACCAGCTAGATGAGAAAAAGAGAAAATATCATTCTAGACCTTAGGAGCAGCATAGAAAGGCCCAGGGGTATAACAAGCAGTGTGCTATGAGTTTGACATGAAATTTGTACAGTACAAACAAAGCCCAGGTCTACAGAAAGGACTGAAGCCAGATGAGGAATTATCTTACTTACAAAGCAAAGTGTTTTGAATTTCTGTCTCCTTGTCACCACCATGCTAGCTCCAGGGTGAGAGAATGTTATTATAAATCATATTGATGCAAATTCATATAGACTGGTACTATCAAACTGAGACAATAACAACCAAATTTTTCATGAATCAGTTAAAAACTTTAAATATGGTCAAATTGGTCATGACAAAGCAAAATTTCTGTCTTTCTTGGTTAAAGAGAGAGAGAGAGAGAGAAAGAGAGAGAGAGAGAGAGAATCACACAACCCAAATAAGACTCCCTCAAGGAAACAACCCCTGCCTATATTAAAAACAAACTCACAATCAAAGCTTTTAAAACCACAAGACACACATCACCCTAAGTAGAATCAGTGATTGGAGCAAAAAGTAGAACTGGCCCTCCAAAAACTAGATGCCTACAATACCTAAATACCTGAAACTTGGTGTATTTAAAAACACTAAAAACAATAAATGAAATAAAGACACTACTACAAGAGTAGAATGCTAAGTTATAAAATAATTGGATTTTTAATAGAAGCCAATAAGATTACAAAAATGTAAAACACAACCCTTGAAATAGAAGATGCAATGGGGCAAATTAAACAGCAGATGAGTAAACTAGAAAGTGTTGCTAAGGAAGCCATCTAGAAAAGAAAAGCAGGTGCAGAGATGGGCGATGGGAACAAATGGGTTCAAATCTGAAGTGAAACGAATGAAACCATCTGGTATATACCTGATAGAACTTAGAGAAGAAGAAAATAAAAATAGAAGAGAAACAGAAAAATCAAAGTCAGTCCTAATTTTAATCAATAAGAACAATTACAGGACATTATTCTATCCAAACATACAATGCTTTATAAAAGTTTTTGGTATTTGGCCATAAAAGGGGATCAAAACCTAGATCTCATGTCCTATCTGGCTTCAAATAGGTTTCCCTGTGTACCTGTACCACTTGGAGACCTAGCTTCTTCTGTCACAAAGCTGCCTAAGTTTTTGTACATGTTTGCAATATAAAATACCACATTCATTACGCAGAGTTCCTCCTGCTGGTGATCATGCCATGTTCCTGAAGACCAAGTGATCATCTGATCATCTGCAGCCTCACTGCCAACGCTTGTCTAAAACTCTCTCCTGGTGCCCCAAGTTTGGCAGATCGGGGTGGGAGAATCTTTCTTCAGTGCCAGGAGCGTACCAAGGCAGCTGAGTCAACCACTTATCCAAAGAGGATAGCTGAAAAGGACCCTAGCCCTCTACCTCACCCTTGATGACCACTGAATCCGTCTCTTCCATCTTCTGCTCCACCTTCACCACCAAGGCCTACTCCCTGCAGACTGAGGTCTATGCTCCTTCCCAGGCTGGGGCCAACTTCCTGTGAGGCCTGTTGCTGTAAAGACTGTAATGAGGAGTACCCCAGTCAGAGTGACCTCGCAATGCATGCTTGAAGACACTCATTGTCCTTCTTCAGTCCCTGCTGCTGCATTGTCACATGTCTGACCAGCTGTGGCAGGAATCCCTCCTGAGGCTCCCCCTGCACCCTCACTTTCTAGGACTGCTCCAGCCTTTGGGCTCACCTCTAGACCCACTCAGGTGTCAAGAAGTACCAATGCAAGACCAATTTCCGGACCTGCTCTTATGTGTTGTTGCTCCACAATCCCCAATAGGCAGGCTGTTCAGGGGTGTTCCTCTGACCCTGAAGGCTCCTTCCACATCCCACATCTCCCGTACAACATTCTAGCATCTTCCCCCATTCTTCCCCCAGTATGTATCACTACCACGAATTCCTTCCTGAGCTCTCCACCTGCAGCTGCCTCGGCCCCGTGGAGCTTTAATGAAGACCATTTTTCAGTTCCGTTCTCTCTTCTTTGGCTGTTTCAGTGGGCTTTAAAAGCGGGCTCTCCCTTTTGTGGACTGATGGGAAGGCGGCCTGAGAAAGAAATGCCTCCTGGAAGCCGGTACATGGGAGCACTCTTGAAGCAGCCTTTCTCTGTGGGTTTGTGTATCCAGAGCTGATTGGGTACAACTGCTCTCAGAGGACCAAAGCAGGCAGAGTGCATGGGGAGCTCTCAGACTTCAGGGAACTCCAGTTCTCTAACTACAAACCCCTAGTGATGTTGCAGAAAAAACAGTAACAAACCAGATGGAAGACTCTTCACATTGAGGAATCTAGAAGGCAGTGTTTATTGATTGTAAATGCTGGTGGGCGAGGAGACAATTGGCAGTGTCCAAATCATCAGTAAAGAGTCAGCTTTGAATCTAGTGTAAATATAGTTTACAAGTGGGAAGTACAAGCCATTACATGATCAGTTACATAGATTGAATTAAGTCATATACTGTCAGGTAAACTAATTCTAAGTACATTTGCTTGAAAGGATTTGCTTATCATAACATAGGTACATGCTGGGGATGTGCGGAGGGGGTTGAAGCAGAGCAGGCAAAGTTAAAAGTGTCCTTGGCTGGGTTGCTTCACCCCAGCCAAAGTCCTTGAAGCGAGTTAGAAGCAATATATTCTTTTAACTAAGAGAAACACAAGCTGAGAGTAGTCAAATTGGCCCAGTGCATTATCAGAAGAAAAGCAGCTGGACCCAGACAGTCCAGGTGACTGAATTCAGCAGGGTGTTGACGTGACAGGCAGCAGGAGCATAGGCAGAGGCTGCTATTTGATTTTAACTTGCTGTAACATGTCTATAAGTTTGTTATTCTGTGCCTTTACTAATCATATAATTGCGCCCTTACAGTAACGCTCATGCCATCCCCCACCACCTGTGACTGCTGTGATGCAGCCCACTCCCAGTGTATCTAGAGTCTGCCAAAGAAATGTATACACACTTTAGTAGTTTGCTGTACTAATAAATATCTGGAAGCTAATGGCCACCACTTTGAGCATCTCTTATAATTGTAGAAGCCAAATATAGCTTGTATGAATCTCATGATGCCTTAATGAGTTAACATTAAAATATTTATATAAGTGTTTTTAAATTTTATTTAAAAACAAAATAAAACAAAATAGAAAAAAGGGTAGCAACAATACAAAATTCCAAGGACAATAAAAAGGACAAAAAATACTAAGAAATCATTAGTTGACAACTTACATACTGTCATCTTGGAAATAGTTGTTCAAGTTACAAAGTTAAAACATACAAAGTACACATTCAAACAATGAGACTGTTAACAGTTCTGCTCCATGATCTAACAAAGACACAATATGGTCATTCATCTTACACACTTAAACATACATGCAATTATATCCTTTAGAGCACTTTCTTTCCCTCTCTTTTTTACAGTAGCAATTGCACATTTTGGGTTTTACTACTCCTACATTTCTTATTACTTTTTACACTAGAGACACAATGTGATATTTATAAATATGATTCTTATTTATTTCACTAATAAGGATAGTCTCAAGTTGTCTCCATTTCCCTATGAAGGCCTCAAGATCATCCTTCTTCATAGCTGAGTAGTACTCCGTTGTATAAAAACACCACATCTTTTTCATCCACTCTGCGGTTGACGGTCATCTTGGTTGTTTCCAAGATTTAGCTATTACAAATTGTGCTGCTATGAACATGGGTGCACATACATCACTGTGATATAACCTTTTCAGTTTTTCTGGGAAAATACCCAGGAGGTGAATAGCTGGGTTGAATGGAGCTTCCAGTCCTAGTCTTCTGAGAAGTCTCCCATTTTTTGGTAGTCTTTGTGTATGCCGACTAAGGATGTATCCCCACATACTAGCTCATGTCTAGACTTGGAGATGCCCCTGGACCTGGTCAACTATTTCAGCCTCCTGTTTCATGGCCATTTACTAATGTCTCAGGCTGTGAGTAATAGCCATCAGTTTTGCTGTGCCCAAGAGAAATGCTTTGGTCTGACCAGTGTATTTCTCTGAACTATATAAGGGATGATCAAAATCCACCATGAATGTTTAAATTTTTTAAATTGTATTAGAGTAAAAGACAGATTGCTGTTAATTCCCCTTAACACACACTCATCTTATGTTCTTTCTGCTTTGTAAAGCAGTTCTGAAATTCTACTTTCATGTCTTTATAAGGTATGATCAAAACATGGTGAGTACTTCTGCTGAGCACCATCCATGGAAAGGCAGGCTTGAAGAAACATGATGGTGGACAGTCATCCACTTTTTTCACTGAATCTTGCTCTGTGAGAGTTCTGGTTCTTCTGCAAAGTCAAAATGACCATGACAGTAGATGTTTTGGATCATTTCAGGACACGAAGGCGGACAGAACAGCATAATTAAAGATACTCTCCAAAGAAGACTGCCAGAAGTGCTTCAGAAAGGGAAAACAATGACAGAAGAAGTGTGTAAGTGTGTTCAAAACAAGGTGAAGTATTTCAAAAGAGATTAATGGCCATGTGTCTTTTACTATAATAATTTGTTTATTTAAGAATTCACTAGGTGGGGTTGAGGATTTGGCTCAGCGGCACAAGTGCCTGCCTGGAAAGCATGAGGTCATGAGTCCAATCTTCAGTACCAAAAAAAAAGAGGGAGGGAGAGAGAGAGAGAGAGAGAGAATTCACTCTGTGTGTGTACATGTGTTTGTATGAATCTCAACTAGTTCCAAAAACTCAAAATAGGGACCATGTTCCCTGTTCTTTAAAAAATGGACGCCCCTTTCTTAAAAGAAAGTAATAAGAAGCACAGACAGTCAAAGGAATTTGTTCTATAAGGTTTTGAGGAGGTTTCTAGGTATAAGGTGCAGGATGTCTCTGAGCCTGGTGGCCTGACTGAAATTAAGGAGGAATCTAGAGGAGAATAAATAATTAGTACCAACATAGTCACAGGCAGAATGAAAAGAAAATAAGCATTTGAAATACACTCAGGGACTAGAAACTTATGAGTTATTGATTAGATGTGGAGTTAAAGGGGGCTAGAACTCAAGCTTCTGACCTGGGTAAATGGATTTGGATATCTTTCATGGAGTTACCAATTTTACGAATCAGTGGAAACCACTGAATTACTGAGCTCTAAACCTCTCACAGAGTGTGTGAGGCCAAAGCCACAAACTCAAATGGGATCACCAGAGAGTGAGCAGGCAGAGGACCCTGGAGCACTCTCAGCACCATCAAAATACAAGGTCTCATCGCTCTCAAAAGGCATGAAGCAGAAAGAACCACATATTCGTGAGTTAAACCAAGATTCCAGAAGAGGAAGGAACAACATAGGCACTAGGAAAAAGAAAGAGGTAAGCACAAACTATTCTCAAGAGAAGTCAAAAAACCAGAGTATCTATGGGATTTCTGACTGTGTGAATGTGGCTAAACTTGACAGAAAGGAATTCAATGAAATTCCAGGAATGGACAAGGTGTGAGGGGATAGCATGTTTTAGAAGGGAATGTGAATGGTAATAGAGCCTACTCTGTTCATTGACACTTGACTGCAGGGAAAGAGAGGAAAAAGAGGATAGCCTAAGGGTTACCTGGGTCCGAAGACATGAACATGAATAGTATCTGGAAGGAATTAAGGATAAAAGGAAGGGATTCAGAGAGAGAGAGATAGAGGAAAGGAAAGAGGGAGAAAAGGAGGCAAGAAGGGATGGTAGAATAAAGGAAGGAAGGAGGGAAGGAAGGAAGGTGAGAGGGAAACATGGGAAGTAGCATTATTTAATTTAATTGAGATTTAGGCCCTGATAGAATTTTGTTTCAGCAGGTAAAATCAGAATTTTCAGGTGACATGATCCTTTATGTAGAGGACCCCAAAATTCCACCAAAAGACTTCTAGAATTAGTAAGAAAATTCAGCAATGTAGTAGGATAAAAAATCAACACACAAAAAAATCAGTAGCATTCCTGCATACCAGTAATGAACTCACAAATAAATTATAAAACAATAAATGCTATCAAGAAAAATTATCTACTTATGAATTAACCTAAGCAAGGAAGTGAAAGGACTCTACAGTGTAAGCCATCAAACTCTGAAAAAAGAGATTTAAAATGATAACAGAAAATTAAAATATATCCTCTGTTCCTGGATAGGCAAAACCAATACTGTCAAAATGACCATAATCCCAAAACTGGTATATGAAATCCCAATAAAAACACCAAAAACATTTTTCATGAAACTAGAAAAATAATCTTAAAGTTCAAATGGAATCAGAAGAGTCCCAGCAATTGCACAGCAATTCTGAATAACAACAGCACAGCAAAAGGCATCACAATCTCAAATTTCAAGATACATTGCAAAGCTACAATGATTAAAAAAACAGTAAGGTGCTGGCACAAAAACAGACACATGGAACAGAATAGAGGCGCAGCAACAACCCTAACCACAGTCAACTACTTGATGTTTGACAAAGGGGCCAAAAACATTAAGGAAAAAGAGCCTCTTTAATAAGTGGTGTTGGGGGCTGGGGATTTAGCTCAGTG